>JARLTB010000252.1:7030000-7045000 GCA_030141615.1 Unio pictorum
TGTAGCGTGGTAATTACAGGGAAGTGATCGCTGCCCATGGGGTCAGCTTGATCCACTCGCCAACTGGTCACCTGAGCTAATGCTGGGGTGCACATGGTGAGATCGATGGAGGTCATGCTACCGTCGATAGGATTTAGTCGTGTCTTAGCGCCATCGTTTAATATAGTCAAGTTAGATTCGACTATCCAGTTTTCTACCAACCTGCCTCTTTTGTCCGTTCTATCGTCTCCCCATATTGTATTGTGTGCATTAAAGTCGCCACATATGACTATCCGCTCAACCCGTCTTAAGGTGTTGATGTGCCTATATGTGTCTAAGTTTATTTCGGCACTATTACCCCCTGGGTCATAGAAATTAACTATTTGAATTGATGTGTTACCAATATCGATTATGATGGACTGCATCTCGGTATGGTTATTGTTGATGGTTTGATTAACTGGTGTGGTGTTGGGGAGCCGCTCATTTGTGTATATGACTAGTCCCCCTCCTTGCCCATTTGTTCTGTGTTGAAAGTGCCCTGGGGCGTAACCGGGTATGGTAGGTAATCGCTTGGTTTTGTCTGATAATTTCGTCTCCTGGATGCAGAGGATGTCAGGTTTGTTTATTGAATTTTGTATTTTGATTTTTAATTCGTTTATGTTTCCTAGCAATCCTCTGGCATTCCACTGCCATATTGTAATGTTGTTTCCCTTGTGGTTCATAGTGACTTTGGTCGTTAATATGTTGATAGCTCCTGCTGTTTTTGTTTTAGTTTTGTTTTAGTTCTTTTATTTGTGTTTCAATTAGTTTGAATTGTTGTATACAAATGAGGTTGTTGTTAATTATGCTTTGTTTTATGTCGTTTATAGCTGTCTCTAGATAACCATCTAATTTGGGTAAGTTAGGTGGTGTTCGTTTATCAGGTGGGTGTAGGGTTGTTTGCGTGCTTTTGTCTGTTTTGGACGTATTGGCCTGTTTGTTGATTTTCCCTCCCCATTCCCCTCTCCCTACTGAGTGGTTGAGTTTGGAGGTTGGTGCCAGTTTTTTTGCCAGGTGGTATGGGATGTTTTGTGCATTCATGATTTCTATTGTGTTGTATTCTTTTATCATGAAGGGACACTCCTGGGACTTGGCTAAGTGAGGTCCCCGGCAGTTGGCACATTTAGGGTTTCTCCTACACTTCCCCTTATGGTACCCCCCGCACTGTCTACAGACTGTTTCGTATCTGCAACTGGAAGCAAAGTGTCCCCAGTGCTGACAGTTGGTGCAGAATCTGGGTTTGTTAATATAGGGCTCGAGTCTGAGCCATGGTCCTGAGGGACTGAGCCGGATAAGTGGTTGCAGTGGTGTTGCAGATTCAAGGACAGCTAAGTGATTTTCACTGTTGTTTGATTTGAGCTTATATGCCTTGGTGATGTGTGTGCCACCTAATTTGATGTATTCGGTTAGAGTAATGTCATTCATGTTTTTGCAGTTTCTTGGTAGTTTTATTACTTTTTTGAATGTCACTTTAGGCTGGGTACTGGTTTTTTGGTTGTCGTTGTTGCTGTTATGGCAATCGGTGTCTAATTTGTCTGATTTTCGGTTGTTAGTCTGAGTCTTGTCGGTGGGTTTTGGATTTGTATTACCTTGTAGCCCGGTGGTGTGGGTGGGGTTTAGAGCTTTCTCCCCAACTTGCCTATGTAATGTGACCTTAACTTTTATGTTGCATAGTATTTCAATTTCTAGGTATTTCGCTATTTGAGCCTGTGTACTACATTGAACAATGATATAGTTTGTGTTGGGTCTTATGACTTTAAATTCACCCCCGTGGACTTTGAGCAGTGCGTTGGTGATGCTGTTTAGACTAAGGTTGAGTAATTGAGATGAGTGGCTGGTTATGAAGATGGTGTGTGACATAGGGTGGTATCGATATTTTGGGTTAGAGTTTTCCGACGATAGGGGAGCTGTTTTAACCGGCGTTTTTGATGTGTCTTTTTTTTTAATGTACATGGGTTTTTTACCTTTGCCCTGGCCATCCCACGGGTTTATCTGTCTTTTGGTGGTGGTGGTGGTGACAGGTTGTAGTTTACCGCCTTTGGGGCTGTCGTAAATTAAGTCCGCAGCAGTGAGGGCTTTAGAAGGGCCGGGTGTTTGACTGCTGTTTATTTTACCCTGCTTGTTATCTGTCTTATGAACCTGTAATTTTTGTTCTATCTTGCCTGCTTGATTTTTAATTGAATCCGGATTTTGCCTGATGTTCCTACCTAGCATGAATTCATTGCTTTGGTTTTGCTGATCGCGTTTGGTTTTTTGGTTAGTGAGTTGTACAGGCACAGCAGGTTTAGTAGCCTGTTTTTGATTGGTAATTGGTTCGTCGGGTTGTTTATGGTTACGTGTAGGTTCCGAAACCTTTTTAGTAGCGATGTTCTGGTTGGTTGGCTGGTCTTTGTTGTGTTTGGAGATTTGGGTTACATTTGTTGTGCTATTGGGTAAAGTACCCTGCTTTTGGTTGGTTGTTGCAGTTGCAGTTTTGGGGCTTGTAGGGTTCTGATTTGGAGCCGATGGTAGGTTGTGTCCTGAGTTTTGGTTGGTTAGGTCGGACTGTGATTCATTTAGAGCATTTTCTGTTAAATCGTACTGCCCTAGTCCTAGACCCGAAGTACTGTGAGTTGTGTTAATGATAATCGGTCCAAACGGTTTTTTCACTGTTGATTGCGCTAACTGTAGATACTGGGGTGGATTAATGTTGTGGTCCCTAATTTGGCAGTACTTTTCCAAATACGAGTGATTCGAGGGTAGTGTTGTGTCCATCGCTACTTCCCCCAACGTTTCGCCTGGTATTTGAAATTGTATTGGAGAGTTTGGCGACAGAAGTGCCGCTTGTTGTCTGATTAGATCAGGGGAGGAGGTGAGTATGGGTGAACTGAATGTGTTACAGTTGTACCCTATCGTGGAGCAATTTAAATTGGTCTCGCTCAGTTCCCTGTGTATGTCTGATGGTCCTATAGGTAAGCTCCCTATGTAAATTGGCGATATGACGTTGTTATTAATGCTATTCATGCCAGTGTGTTGCATGGCGGCCATTTTGGCTTCTAGCTTCTTACGTTTTGTGGTTTGCCACGTTTGTCTATTTCTTTTGAGCATTGCCGATTTCAAAGTAGCTTGCCTATCCATGTTTGGGGTGAGGGTGCGAGTCCGGTTAGAATGTTTAGCTAGAGAGTGTTAAAAGTTTTGAAAATGGAGGTATGTTAAAAAGGTAGTAGATGGTCAATTGGCAGCTTTATTTCGTTCAATTGAAAATCGCACAGTGGAGATCTAGTTAGATTTCTTGTGCGGATTCAATCCAGGTAGTTCCTAGTTTGTGTTGCCTAGGGCCTGTTTGCGGAAATAATAGACAATTGTAGAGTGTTAGATTTTAGTACGTTAAAGCGAGAGATAGTCTGAAGTTTTAAACAGCACTGATTTATATGCCCGAAGGCTTAGAGAAAAATTCCTACCTCGAGTATAGATTATGCTTGGTAGTGTAATCCTTACTGTTAGCTGGTTTGAATGGCTTGCGGTATGCAATGTGGGCCGTCTTGCTTGCTGACTGGTAGACAAAGGCAGGCAGTCCGGATCCTTTGTTTCCTTTTGTTATCCTCTTCTATTCTTCTATTCTTGAGTTGCTCCTCTTGATGATATTTGTTCAGCGGCACGATACGTCTGATCTTCTTTGTTCGATGTGTGTATGATGAGTCGGTTCTAATGTCAGCCACGTGAGTATATATATATATTAAGCACGGACGTGAAGGAAAACATCCCTTACACTCACTTTTCATATTATATGCTATTCACAAAACATACAATCTATCATCCACACACGGGAAGCAGACAAAACAAACCATATAATTTACTATCCAATATCACACCATTTACCATCAACACACACGGGGAAGCAGCCAAAACAAACCATATAATTTACTATCCAATATCACACCATTTACCATCCACACACACGGGGAAGCAGCCAAAACAAACCATATAATTTACTATCCAATATCACACCATCTACAATCCACACACACATGCGCACAAATGGGGAAGCAGCCAAAACAAACCATATAATTTACTATCCAATATCATACCATTTACCATGCACACACACGGGGAAGCAGCCAAAACGAACCATATAATTTACTATCCAATATCACACCATCTACCATCCACACACACACACACACACACACACACAAACGGCGAAGCGGACAAAACAAACCATATAATTTACTATCCAATATTACACCATTTACCATCCACACACACGGGGATGCAGCCAAAACAAACCATATAATTTACTATCCAATATCACACCATTTACTATCCACACGCACACGGGGAAGCAGCCAAAACAAACCACATAATTTACTATCCAAAATCGCACCATCTACCATCCAAAAAAGAGTTAGTGTTTATAATCACACTACTACTCTCTCGTACTCATTGGCAATTTGAACAGTCTCTTTTCTAGACATTTGGTTAGCCCTGAGAAGGGCTGTTTTCTAAAACTAGAAAAAATGCACCTGGCTAATGCTGGCACCTCCCAGGTCTAGTCCCGCACACACATCTACTCCAATCGTTCTCCCAATTCACTCTTGTGATTGGGAGTGCAGAGGAAGCTTGAGTGGCTTCACTGTCCCAATCTTCCGTTTGAGGGATAGTGAAAGCCTCTTCATGTCTTCCTCTATTTCGCAACCGTGGATGAAGTTGTGGTTGTTGCGGCTGAGACTGGTTGTTGCGACTGGGGTTGTTCCTGTGGTTGACGAGCTGCTTATGGTGTTGGAGTCGTCCTCACCTCAGGTTTGACCCGACAGGCTTTAGCCATCATGCCGTGAGGCAAGTTTGGTCTTTTCTTGTCCTCCTCTTCTTTCTTTTTTCTCTCCTTACCTTCTTCTAAGGCCTCCATAGCCAGCTTATCCAGGAGACGTCTAGCATTCTCCAGGTGCATTTGAAGCTCCCTAAGTTTGTTCAGTCTGCTCATCTTCTTTGGTCGATGTGCCAACGATAGGTAGCCAGACTGCTACTAGTTTAATTAAAGTCGTTTTCGCCCATATTAGCATGTACGACTGGTTAATTCCCCGTTTGGGGATAATTAATTATTTCGGGGGGAAGGAATCGTGCCTCATCCCCCACGCATTAATGCACTCATTCGAGTGCTTTTTAATTAGTCGACAGGTCGTGGCACCATAAGTGCCAAACAACCTGTATGAAAGACTGCATGAGTGGGAATAGATCCAACACACACTCATGAAAATCGATATTAGAATTGCCTGTCTACTACAGTATAAGACGTCTCATTGGATTGTTGCCTTTTATGACGTCACCTCGGTTCCGTGATTACACGCTCATCGGGGCACCTGATTTAGACGAGTGGGAATCGGCCCACACACTCGTCTGTCTGTCTGTGTTGTCCGGGGGAAAGGAAGTCGACAGGGAGGCGAAGCGCTGTTGTCAACTGGATGGCTGCTGGATAATGATATCAAATTAATCCCAGTTGTATATTTTTGTATTGTTGGGTTCCCTAATACCAATTATGTGTAAGCCACAATCGTAATTAGAATCACGCATCAAATAGTAAGAAAATTTTCCTAACGCCTATCTATCGAATTAATCTAGTACATAGTGTACATGAATAATTCCCTAATTATCTATAACTAATGGTCAAATGAACAACAATATGAGTTTTGTCAATATTAGGCAATGTTGAGTAGAAAATTTTGAACGGTTTCCAAAAAGATCAAATTTGGTGTGATTGGTTGATCAAATTGGGATTCCAAGCCAAATTGGATTCCCTTAAAATAATGAGGCAACATAGCCCTAAAAATGTTTTTTTGTGGCTAGTTGAAGGTTCCGAGGCGATCTTCCTCTTTTTGACATTCTGCCGCACTCCTACGTTCTTCATGAGTCTGTGCTGGGAATGCCTCAAATCCGTGCACTTGAGAGAGATGTACAGCAGTTTCTACCAGGGTGGAGAGGGAATGTAGTTGCCACGCCTGTTGATAGTATTGATTGAGTGTTCTCACTGCAAACTGCCACTGTTGAGGTCTCGGTTTTCTTGTTTTGAGTGTTCTCCAGGCCATGTACTTGACGGCGTTGATGTAGTAGCCTGCCTTTTTTGTACTTTCCAGCGATTCAGTGAGCCCCGTGCGGTGTATTTTTTGTATCATGGCGTCAAATTCCTCGTCTTCAATTTCCTCAGTAGCCTCCTGTTCTTCTATATTTTCAGTGTGTGTTTCTTTCTCCTCTTCTTCCCCTTCACTAGAGGACGTAACTTCCAGGTCTTTCTCTACTGAGGTTTGTTGTGGTTGTGTTGCTGCTGCTTCTTCGTCACATTGTCGATGGTATTCTCTGATGATTTCCATAGTTATGTAGGTTTGAACCTCTGTGTTATTTATAGGCCTTTTTGGTGGAGTTTTTGGTTTTGGAGTATGGGCTACTATGCTCGCATATGGCTCCGAAGTCTGTGAATGTTGTTGCTGTTGTTGTAATGGTGGTCGTATTGATGTTCTCCCCAGAACGTGGTCGGGTCTTGCCTAGGCAGTCAACCATTGGCCTGGCCTCTTGGAGTTCTTCTCCTCCAATAACTGATGTTGTTTTATATATATTGGCTCGGTTGACTGCTGGAGTTCGCTCTCTTGTTGAATCTGCGCTGGTGGGCTGCTAGCTTGCTGGGTCTGCAAAAACGATTGCTCCCTCTGCCGCTGCACATGCTTACCACCGCGTAGATTCCTTGGCCTAATTCTAATTAATTATTTTTCCCATATTAACAGGAGAGTGGTTCTGTTCGCCTGCGCACGAATGCTCCAGCCTGATGCAACGTTGAGGCCAAGGCCCCTAAGTGCATTCAATGTCTGGTTTGGTACAATATCCATCGCTAGCTCCATTACTGATGTCTTGCTATCTGCTCTGTTCGCTGCGAATTCCAAATTGGTAATTCTTCTGGGCAAAGTCGGGTTCGAAGGGTCGGGTACACAAAGTTTTGCCATCGCGACTGACTTCGATTTTGGATACTCTGCTGTGCTTAAACTGGAAAGGATTTTGATCGTGGGTACCGTTGAGGGCTGCATTGCTGACGATACCAATGAATAAACGTTTGGGTAACTGTCCTTGGAACAGATGATCTTCGATCTTCGATCGGAGTCCAGTGGCAATGGTGAAAGTTTTTACTTCCACACGTCGTATCGGATACTTGGTTGTCGTTCTGCTCAAAGTGTGACTGATATCATTTCCCACATTAGGTAACACTTCCACACGACGCACGTATAACCTGGCTTCTTGGATAATGGTTTTGTATTCATAGGTATGAGCCATCAGATGGAAAGCAGTACTGCTACGATTCAGTCTCAAGCGAATATCCACTCCGTTCAGCAAATAATTCTCTTGAAACCACATGTCCAAATGCAAACGATCGAACAGTTCTAAACTACGTCCTTGCAGAATTTTCATTCGACGCTCCTTAAAACCCACATTGTGAGGATCATCATCTGCGGTCACGGCTGTGTCGTTAAACTTATTATCACCTGCTGTGTCAGGTTTCCATACCACGCAAGCATCTAAATGAGTATTCTTGGCTTCTTTTCCGTACGTCAAGAGATTTTCGAGGTACGCTCGGTAAGGGTAAGTATCCATGCTACTGCTTACCAGTTTGTTATTCATGTACAAATCCACATCGCTGAACAAGGAATGGATGAAATTGTTGAGGGGAGCTACTCGGGCATCGGCTCCTGGAACGGAGTTGTCCGTTTTAATCACTTTCACTTTCAAATACAAGTAACTGCTGTTTAGATCGATGTAATCTTCGGGTTGTCCTTTGATTTCAAACTCGATGGGAGCTGAATCCGTCAAAGAGACGGGTTGAAATTCGACCCATTGGGCTTCTTGCATGGTCATCATCGTGGGTGGCATGGCAAAGAGATCCAGTTCCGACTTGGAACAGGCACAAGATTCTTGGTGCATCATTTTTTTTATCTCAGTCTCTATGTTTTACTTTTAATAATCAAAAATGTCTAAGTCTCGAGCGGTTCTTTTTTTCTTCGTCTTTCTAGCTTTAGAGGTACGGAGACTTTTGGAAGGGTGCATTCGTCGACGCTTTCTGCCTTGTCCTTGCTGTGTCCTCAGGGAAGCAGGAATGCCAGACACGGTACCGTTCAGGGCATTTATAGGACTTTCTCGTCGACCCAAAATCTCTTTACTAATTTGAAGCAAGACATTTTTGCCTGCTCTCAAAAAAGCTTCTTTTGGGTTTTGTTTGTCAATGAGGACATTGTGAAGAAAATCTGCGTCGTGAGTCAATGCTGCATCTTTTAAGACGTGCAATCCTCGTGTCACCAACGGTTTCAAAACAGGGACCACGGAACGAAAGGCTGATTTGAACATATCTCCTAAACCATGTCCTCGTTGTCGAGCGACTCCTCGGTACACAGGATCCATCACTTTTTCAGTTGTTCGAGAATCGTTTTTGAAAATGGAGTTTCACTGTGACTTTCCCTTGGTAATTGGAATATTTTGTCCCAGTTCTCCTTTTATAGTAATGTTGACACTGTCGAAATACGACTTACTGACGGGCAAATAATGAGAATGTACAAGTTCGCGGTGAACGTGATAGGTATTTCCACCTTCCTCATCAGCGGCGGCGGCAGAATCCACTTTGAAAGGAATGACACGCAGTAACGGTACAGAGGTGTGTCCTACCACGTTGTACTCCACCACATCGGAGTACACAAACATCAAATTGAGTCCTTGGTTCATTTCTACAGGGAATCGAAAATATTTAGCAAAATCCGAGTTAGTGGTTATGGATGGTATTTCGTTTTTCTTGACCACCATCCTTGGGTCTCCACCTAAAATATACAATTCAGGACAAACGGTAATAGCCATCATTTTATCCTCGTAAAATTTCATCATTAGGCGTCGAGCCACTTGATGGTACTCAAAGGTAACACTTTTTTTATTTTCTCCATGGCTTTACCAAACAAAGTATTGAACCTGATAGCAAGTGTAGTCACTAAATCTTGACCACTAAAATAATAACCAGCAGGAATGGTGAACACATAGGTTGTCCCTTTAGTTTGTGGGTCATCACTGCCAGTGATGCCTCGTTCGTCTAAGGCTTTTTGCAATTGCTCGTCATACATTAGTACTTTGAAAGTGTTTTGATTTTCGACGATGTTTTTTATTTGTGTCGGGTGTATCATTTCCACTAAAGCCACTTCCCAATGAGCATCTTGATTCAAATGAATGGTTTAAGGTAACTTAGCCGCGTAACAGCACAACGTGTTATTAGGAAACACCTCCATGGAACTGTCACTGGGTAACGTTAAGTAAAATTTGTTAATAGTGTTGTTCATAATTCCAATGTTCTTCTGTCCGAGGAGTCACTCGAGGTTAAAGGAGTGTCTAAAAGAGGATTGTGATTGGAAGGGTGACTGTTAGGAGAATGACTAACGTTGGACGCAAGACTCCTAATATTGTTACTGTTGTTCCCGTTGAAAGAGTATTTCAGGGAAGGATTGGGAAGATAACCGATGCATCTGCTGAGTAAAATGGTCCACAATTGTTTGTCTCCTTGTTGCAAACTCAAATTAGCAATGGCTGTACCGATGACACAATACACCACAAAGATTTGACAGAAAAAGACGATTTGCGTTTTAGGGACACGTTCTCCACACCACACCCACAAGGGTTGCTTTTGTAAATCTTGCAGAGAAGAACTGGGTGAAGGAGTAGTCACTGTGGTCGCTGAAGCTGTATTGAAGGGCATGATGGTCACTTCTTTTTATCGTCGATGACTTGCGAAGCGTCAATCCAAGAATCAAAACTAGGAGGATATCCTTTCCAACGTACTTTGACTTCTTTGACACGATGTTTTCCTACTTTACGGGTTTTTCGTTCGAGAATGCTTTCAATGTCGTACGCGTCGTCTTCTTTTTTGGTGACACGTTGTAACTCAGGCAAGTAAAACGTTCCTTTTAATACTTCTCCGTTCATGTCTTCCAATTTATAGACGGTAGGATGACGATCACGCACTCGTCCAGTAACATGAAACAATTCGGTGGTCCAGTTGGGTAAGTAACCTTTGTCGAAAGTGCGTTTGGTTTTGCCAATGCGAACCCAATCTCCAGGGGTTAACACTCCTTCACCTTTCTTGGGGACAGCCATCGTCCTGGACGTACCAAACAGACGCTCAAAAAGTCACTTCGTTGTTAGGTGTCACATCTTGTGTGGGTACGTCCAATGCTTCTATGGTAAGATTGATTGTAGGCTTGGACTAAGTGCGGTAAGACGTCGATGTACTTGAGAGTGTGTTGATGCGTAAAATATTTGCACATGCGTTCGTTCAAGGTACGTTGAAAAGTTCCACGATACTGGCTTTGGTTTCAGGATTTTCGGTGGTGAAAAAATGAATGTCACGTTTCTTTAATTCTCGTTGGAAAGCTTGGTTCAGAAATTCGGTGCCTTTGTCGGTTTTCCATCGAAGAGGGTGACGACCACATTGTTTCAACACCAGTTGCAAAGTTCGTACTAACTCTCCGCTCGATTTTTATGTCAATGGTACGACCCAGGCAAATTTAGAAAAGACGTCGATGACACAAAACAAATATTTGTAGCCACGATTGTAGGTGGCTAAATGAGAGACATCGGCTAAATCGGCTTGCCCTTGATGATCGATGCCTTCCACTTGAGTGCGACTTCTGTGAAATTTTCGTCGAATGGGTTTGTGTAAAGTGTACGTAGCTTGTTCTTGTAACCATCGTAGTACTTCAGGTAAACGGAGCTTTTTCAGGCGAGTTTTTGCAGCTCGATACAATTTCTGAACACCTCCGTAACCTGCTGGGTGAGCTGGATCGTAGTAAATGCTGGCTAATACCTTCTCCATGGTTTTGTTAATAAGGTACCCACTTTTCGATGATACTGCTTTGGGTGGGACGAAATGGGGGTTGTTTGGAAACGGTTTTACGTGTCCAATGTGCCACAGGAGTCGACGTCGAGAGTACTGGTGGTGGTGACAGTGGTGGAGGTGGTAATGGGATAGCTTTGGTCTTCTTTTCTTTTCTCATTTCTGGTTTCCTTTCTTTCTTTTTCACATCTGTCGAAGGAGGAGTGGCCATCATCTTTTTAACCCAAATTCTGAGTTCTTCTCGTTGGGGAGTGGGGGAAGGGGTCAACAAGGAAGCTGCAATCGTACTCGGAATGGGAGTGGCGGTGGGTGTTTGAAAGATATCATGGGGTTCTTCTTCCTTGGGTAATGGTGGGGTGACGTCTGTTTTGGTCACTGTAGATTGTGAGAGCGACGAACTATTCATCAGAGCCTTCAAATCAGTCAGAGTGGGTAGAGCTGTTTGTTCCACAGCTTTTCGATGAAAGAGTTGTAGTCGTTGCAAGAGTTGACCGTACTTTTGTGATTTTTCGGTTTCGGACTAATCGTGGCGATGCATCAAGGATTGCAATTCGTGTTGTAATTGGGAAATCTCGGTCAAATCAGGATTGGGTGATAAATCGGGGGTACGTTGTTCTTGCCAACGATGGTATTCCATCCATCGTTTGTAAGGGACTAAAGTCAGTTTTCGTCCTTCCATGGGCTTCCAAAGGTTACGTCTGAGATCGTGGTGCTCCATGGGTCCCTTTTATCTTCTGGAAGGATCAACTTTGGGATATCCCTCGTGCCAGCCCTTGTACCAAACCTGGCAATATACCCATGCCGGCTTTCGCTAATCCTCCTAACACAGGAAGAAGAAAGGGAAAAAATCCTCCGCGTAGCACCAACATCTTTTTCTTTTGACGGACGTATTTTCTTTTGTACCATTTGACGAAGCATTTTTTCTGGTGTGGAGACAAAGGTATCGCGCCTTTCAAGATATTCAAACAACATTCGCACACGGTATCGATGACATTTTTGGAGGCTGTTTTAATGATTTGTTTTCGCATGGGTGGAGAGACTTTGGACAGGACGGACAACACGTCTCCGTGTTTGGCTAAACGAGGAGGTAGTCCTTTCCTTTTCTTTCTTTTGTGGAGTGAATAAGAATGTTTTCTGCGAGGTGACATCTTTGCTTGTTCGTTCCACAATACCACTGAGGTCAATGACTTCAAACACACACCCTTTTATCTTTTTCTTGTTGTGCCGTCACTTGATTTATAACTGGCATCAGTCGCTCTCTTACAAAAGAAGAAAGGACATTGGGCTACATAATGTCTAGATCGTGAAAAAAAAAAAAGGTACCAAAAGTCAAGATACCTGTTATCATTATAAAGAGAAAGGACATTGGTCTCCAAACTGCCCTAAGAAACAACAGGAGCAGAAGGAGAAGGGGGAAAGGAATTCTGAACAGGAGGAGGAGGAAGAGGTACCCTCCCCCAAGGAAGAACCCCGACACGTTCACAAAGACAAGAAAAGAAGACGAAACAAAAGTGAAGAGGAAGAAGAAAAAGAAAAACATGTGACAGTAAAGAAATTAAAGAAACAGAAAGAGTGAACAGAAGAAGTCTGATACATCTGTTTCAGACTCCTTAACTCTGCTAAAATATCTAAAAGTACCGTCGTGACCGTTTGATTTTCACTATTCTCTTTCTGTCCTTGGTCTTCTTTCTTCTCTGTTCCTGCTACTGTTTCTTCCTGGTGTTTCCTTCTTGTTTCTTCTTCTTTCCGCTGTTGAATAAGAAAAGATTCTCTTCTACTTTCTGTTGTTGTAAAAATCGCTCCAATTCTTCTTTTTGTCTCTGCTTAAAATCATTGACGTGTACATAAGAAGAAGCAGAAGGTAACGAAGGTTCTGGAATAAATTCTTGTGATGTTAGAAATTCCACAATATCCTAGTTAAAATCAAATTCTTCTGGATGTAGATTTGTCATGACTTTGGTAGTCACTGCTGTCCCATTACTTGCTGTCTCTACTACTGGCCCACCCCAATTCATCGTCTTCTTAGTGTCCGACATCATTGACAACTCTGTCGCATCGATTGACTGCGCACAGACGCTAGTACCTCTATATAGGGAAGGCGACGTCACAGACTGCTCTCTTCCGATTGGATGACTGTGACTGCCTTTTGTAACGCACGTTTGTATTGGTGAATACACTCAGTCCGTTTCGATCCGCTCTTCCCCTATAAATAACCGCAGTTCACGGTATTCGCTTCACCTATTTCTCATCAAAGATGTGGACCAACGTAGAATCTTCTACCTTTGTTTCTACCATGCTATTTCGTACTGACTTACCCATGTATGTCAGATCATCGTGGACTATCACTTATATGACTGATACAGCCTTTTGGAAGAGAAGGATATATGTGGAGAGGCAAGGTTGTTTAAAGAGAGTTCTCCTCTATGGCCCAACAGTGAGGAGAAGTTTAAGGAAGAGAAGAAGATGTGTGAGATGTCCTCTGTGTTAACAAGATACTGTTAACATTACACATAACGGCCCTTTTCAGGGCCACTCATATGCCTCGAAAAGATATTTGCTTTCTTTGCCTCTATTTTCCCCTTGTCGCTACACAGACCCATATACAAATACAAATAATATTTCCCATGTTCAATTTCCCTTGTCGCTATACAGACCCACCATGTTCAATTTCCCTTGGGTCCAGAAGGTCCCAAATAATATTACCATGTTCAATTTCCTTGGGTCTAGAAGGTCCCACGACCTTTTGGGCCTAGAAGGTCCCAAGCCCTTTTTGACTGGATTTTCCAAAGGGTCTAGAAGGTCCCAAGCCCTTTTTGACTGGATTTCCATAGGGTCTAGATCGTTCCATATTACTACTATAAGGACATTGTAAAGCGCCTAATCTTTAGAAGCTCTAAGCGCTTTACACCATCTATAATGATATGACTACACTACAGAAAAACAAATGACAAAAACAACGAAATTGGAAAACATAAAAACATGCTGAAAACATATAAGATACAAAACATTATTAGGTCTCTAAGTTTGTCCTTGCAGTCGTAAAAGGTCCATAATGCATTTCCACTTCACAGCTATCTTTGAGAAAAGTGCAAAACACGATAACATGAAACAAGCTGCAGATGAATGATGATAAAACTGAGAATATTTTGATAATAGCAAAAAGAGTTCTTCATTCAATTCCTTTACCTCGCACAATAAATATCAGCAACACCAACATTAAATTCATACAGTTAGTACTAACCTAGGTGTTACTCTAAACAGTGCTATCACACTGCACCAACATGTCATGAACAAATGAAAGATTGCACATCTTGAGATGAGACACATTAACTCCATTCACAAATATAATGCCACTAAAACGCTTGTGTGTTCATTAGTACTTTAAAGACTGTACAAATTAGAACTCGATTCTGGCTGGTTCGCCTCAATATCTACTCCAGAAACTTCAAAAATTTCAAAACACAGCTGCTCGAACCATCTTTAGAGAACCACGATCAGAGCACGCCTCCCCGCTGATATGTATCCTACACTGACTGTCCACTCCGTCCAGAATCAAACACAAAATGTGTTCTCTGTGCTACGTTTTCCTGACGGACTCCAGTCCAACATACCTATCCGGCCTCATGCTTATGAATAGTGAGTCTGGTGGAAATCCATGCCTCTCCGCTTTATGACAGTCTCTTTTAACAGTGCGAAGCTGGTCCCTAACAATTCTATACCACGGAGAACACGTTCGAATTGATACTCTGCACTTGGTGTGTGTGTGTGTGTGTGTGTGTGTGTGTGTGTTGGGGGGGGGGGGAAGATATATTTCCCATAAATATATACTTGATAGAAACTGGAGATATTTCCCTTAGATTTATACTTAGAATAAACATAAAATATTTCCCTTAAATATATATTTGATGGAAACGAGATATTCATTTCCCTTAAATATATGCTTAATAGAAGCTGGAGATATTTCTCTTAAATATATACTGGATAAAAACTGGAGATATTACCCTTAAATACTTGTAGAAACAGGCGATATTTTCCGTAAATATTTACTTTAATCATGCGCTAATGCCGGATAGATATACGGACCTAGTGAAGGAAAGTATAAGTGC
>JARLTB010000252.1:7050000-7180000 GCA_030141615.1 Unio pictorum
TTATCTAGGTCTTTACTATCGTAGTTGGCTTTTTGTACAGTACGAACAATACAGTGCCATAAATTGCGTTATTTTGGAAGAAGAAATGGTAATTCATTTAGAATTATTGGTGATGAATTAGCAGTTATTTTACTTTTCGCTTTTGTTGATCGATGTAAAAGTCTTCTATCTAATTGTCTCGTTTAGAATTAACGTTTGTTGATATTTGGAGCAGGTTATGCCCCCATGTGGTCCTGGACGCCACCTCTACTCATTTCCAGGAGATGATTCGTTTATATTTAAAGTAGAAAAAAATTGCACAATAACAGTTCGCTCGACAAATTTCCAAAGTTTATATTTTATGTTGACATCTTACGTTATCCATGATTACTACGAAGTTGCATTAGCTCAAATATTTTGCAGACAATCTTTCATAAATGAACCAAAACATAGGTATCTTACAAAATTAAGTAATTGACAACAAATGACTATGCCCTATGACATGTGACAGTGGGATTCCTATTAAAGCACATTGTCATCAAACAAACTACCATAACTAGTTAGGTTTTATTAGATATTGACCATAAACAGGAGTTATTTCCTATAAATATGTACTTCATAGAAAAGGCAGATATTTCCTTTAAATATTTATCGATCAAAACAGGAGTTATTTCCTTTAAATATGTACTTGATAGAAAAGGGAGATATTTCCCTTCAATATTTACCTATCAAAACAGGATATTTCCCTTAAATATGTATTATATAGAAAAGGGAGGTATGTTGAATTATTTACTACTCATGCAACCATTTGGATGCAAGCGGTAACAACAAAGTTTTACTATAGCTTTCTTCCGATTCAATCTACCGTTTTTCTGGTATTTGATTTTAGTATTTCATTGCTGAAAGATTTACAAAGTTTTTTTTTTTAATTTCCTGAAAATATCTATAGAAACAGTTCAATGTGATCTGTAATGTTGTGCCGTTGTCTCGACATTGTTTTTATTTGTCTTATTAACATTGTTAATTCATACTTTATAAGTTTATACGTATTGATTCAGAATACCCATGCATAATCTGACTGGCTATACATATATCAGATGCATGACTACCATATTTATATCCATTACTGATTTGGACTAATGCCAGGTAAGTAAATTATACCACTGAACTGGCTGACTGGCAAAAATATCGAAATCTGAGTACATAATGGCGATCTGATTTTTGTAATTTTGTCATATGTCAGCAAGAATACATTAAACTCATGTTATAGAAACAATTATTTGTAACATACCATATAAATCAATAAATTACATTTGAATTAGATCGTTGTGAGAATTTCCCTAACGGTCATAATTTTGAATTTAGTTGTTGTAGGGTTTAACGTTATTTTTCAGCACAAGATAGGCTATACATGGCGTCAAGTATTATTGGTGGAGGAAGAACCCGGGAAAACCCCCAGAAAGAACCACCGACCCACGAGAAGCTACTGGCAAGCTTTCTCACATAACTACATTACCCGAATCTTAGACTCGAACCACGCAGACAGAGGTGAGATGGCAGTGATCTGTAACGGAGAGCGCTTTAGACCACTCGGCCACTCGGGGCCCCTCGAATTTAGTACATACTCGGGTAGAAAGATGGACACTGTTTCCTGTAAATGCCATATATCCATTTCCAGAATGTTTGAAATTAACATCTCCAAACAAGTTGATATATCATACTGTATAGATGATACCTTGAGTTAAATATTCATATTCCGATAGCACATTTTTGCCCCGTTTTTATATTAAAAAAAAAAAAAAAAAACATAAAAAGACCAAGAAAGAGAATATTGGAACGTGACGTGTTTCAAGTAAACTAGTGACATCAATACCTAATGGACCGATGTTGTGTGCCATGGCTAATTTCGTACAGCAAACATTTTAATGCTTAATGGCAAATTCATTGATTCATTTTAGCAGTACAAACTGTGATCGGAATTGTGTACGTGTATCAAGTTACTGCATGAGAGATTGTGGATTTCAGTGGCTAATGCTTGTTCGAGGCTCATTGCTCATCATTTCGGTAATTGGAAAACATGTACAAACATAGTGTTTATACAACTAACACTAAAAGAAGTCCGTAAAGAACAGATTATGGCCGCTTACGACCACGCTTTAAGAATCCACATTGTGGGTATATATTTGAGCAGGGCCTTACAAGATGAGGGGGAGAGGGGGACAACACTTTTATTATTTGATAGAAGAATTTTTTTGTTTGAACAAGAACAGAAGAGGCCCGGTTGTTTCTTACTCCTGGACCCATACTCGCTCTCTACGGCCCTGCATTTGAGCTCACGGCATCGCACGGAAGCTGCACTATACAGATGTCAAGAAAGACTTCATTTTATCTTTATGAGAATGTCTTTACTTTGTTTCAAGAGTTCATCAGCGGGAGTTACAATATCTATGAATTGGTCACTAAGAATGTTATTTACATCCTGATGTGCAATATACGTGCCACAGAACATGTTATCGAAACAATTTACTTTAGGAAATAAATATATATAAAAACCCACCACAAAAACCATATCAATAATAAAGTCTAGTAGTGAAATAGTGAGGATGTGAGATTTATATTCCACGTTAGTCTTTTAACAGCCATAACTTTGCCCCCGGTAAACACAATTACAGCGCATACAATTGCCATACGCACACAAATATGGGACTAGACTTAAGAGGCAAACGCATGCGCCCAGCACTACTACTACTACTACTACTACTACTACTACTACTACTACTACTAATGAGGACTTTGTCTAGCGACAATGATGATATGACTATACTACAGAAAAGAAAACAAGGGAAAAAAAAACAACAAAAACTATGAAATTGTAAAACATAAAACATGCTGAAACCATTTAAGGTACAAAACAATATCAGGTCTCTAGGTTTGTTCCTGCCGTCGAAAAAGGTAAGTTTTAAGAGCACGTGTGAACGGGATCACTGTGCCTTTGTGTCTAATTTCAATGGGCAGTTCGTTCCACATCGCCGGGCCCTGGTAAGCAAAATATTGTTGCCCATATGACTTCGTTTTCATACTGAGAACAATGAGTATACGATTGTCAGAAGAGGAGCGTAAGTATCTTGATGGTGTGTACACATGGGTGAGGCCGGAAAAGTATGTTGGACTGGAGTCTGTCAGTGAAACGTAGCACAGAAAACAAATTTTGTGTTTGATTCTGGATCGAATGGATAGTCAGTGTAGGGTAGAGAGCAGTTGTGAGGTGTGCTCTGATCGTGGTACTCTAAAGATGATCCAAGCAGCTGTGTTTTGAACGTTTTGAAGTTTCTGGAGTAGATATTGAAATGAACCAGACAGAACTGAGTTACAATAGTCCAGTCTTGAAAGTTCTAATGAACACAGAAGTGTTTTAGTTGCATCAACGGAAAGATATTTGCTAATGGAGCTGATACGTCCCAGTTCAAGATATATGCATATGTTCATAACATGTTGGTGCAATGTGATAGTATTGTCCAGAGTAAACCTAGATTTCATACTGACTGTGTGCATTTAATGTTGGTGTTGCTGATATTTATTGTGCGAGGGGAAGGATGTGAATGAGAAAGTCTTTGTTTTGCGATCAGAATGGCCTCAGTTTTGTCATCATTCATATGCAACTTGTTACATGTCATCCATGATTTTACATCAGAAATGCACCTCACTACTCCTTGGAGGGTAGCATCAACTTCCATTGTGTGGCTAGACATGTATATTAGGGTGTCATCAGCGTACAATTGGTGCGACACTGGGTGATGATCTATGACACTTGAGAGCGGCCGAGTATATAGAATGAAAGGAAATGGTCCAAGAATAGTCCCCTGTGGAACACAACAACATAGATTCCATTGGCAGATACAATTTGTGTCCTGTTGACTAAGTAGGACTTGTACCTCTTTAAGGCTGTATTCTGAATGCCTAATACATGCTGGAGACGGTGAAGTAATATATCATGGTCTATTGTGGCAAATGCTGCAGACAAATCAAGGAGGGTGAGGACTGTAATCTTTCCACTATCCAAAGCAGAGAGAATGTCAATAAATACTTTCAGAAGAGTAGTTTCAGTACTGTGGCAAGGGCGATATGCATAATGTACATTGCTAAAAAGACTTTGAATTCCAATGTGATACAAGTTGTGTTAGAACAACATTTTCTCAGATTTATTTTATATGAACGGGCAATTAGAAACTGGGCGGTCGTTTTCTAAATCGTTATGGTCGATTGTTGGCTTCTTCAGCAGAGGCTTTGCGATGGCAGTTTTGAAAAATGATGGAAATTTCCCCGATGAGAGAGATATTAATAACATCAGTTAGTGAGGGCAATATTAGGTCTACGCACTCAAGCAGCAGTGATGTTGAAATTGGATCAAGTTTACATGACTTTGGTGCACTCTTCATCACGATTTTCCGTACTAAATCCGTAGAGACAGGTTCAAATGCTCCATACGTTTGTTGCTGAAATTCTGTATCATAACTGTATTGTGACGAATCAATTGGAATTGTGTTATAAAGTGAATCTTTAATGGGTTGTACCTTGTCAGGGAAGAAATTTGCAAATAGGTCCGTCTACTGGAGAGAAGGTAGTTGGAAGTGGTGCACATTTGTTCCTTGACATTAATTTATTAGTTATCTTGAAGAGCTCTTTGCAGCTGGAACTCTCCGTGATATTAGTACTGTAGTGAGATAATTTGGCTAAATGGACTATGTTTGTGACGTTCTTCTTAGCGGCTTCATATATTTGTTTATGAATAGTGAGTCTGGTGGAAAGGCAAAGCCTCTCTGCTTTACGGCGATGTCTTGTAGCAGTGCGCAACTGGTCCCTAACACTACTATACCATTGAGAACTCTTTTATTATTATTATTATTATTATTATTATTATTATTATTATTATTATTATTATTATTATTATTGATACTCTGCATTTAGTGGCGGGGGCATGTTTTTTCAAGCAATGAATGCAGGCAGTTATCGAGTTGTTCCGCTGTAGGATGTAAGCAAGTTGTTTGGTTTTCTTGGATATCATGTATTAGTTTGGTTCTATTTATCATACGGAGGTTTCTCTTAGTAGCCAATTAAAGGTGGAGATTTACGGACACATACTCGAGATGGCATTAAATGCAGAGGTGATCTGATGCAAGTTCATGGGATACAAGGGTGTATTGCAGAATATATCATCAGGTCTGTGAATAAACCAGTCTTAAATTGACCAAATTTATGGGTGGGTTGGTTAACTACTGGTCAAGGTTGAAAACGTGAATGGAATCTAGGAGTTTTTATGTGTATGGGTTTCCAGGACAGTCAAAGTGAAAGTTGAAATCTCCAAGAATAATTAGGTTGCCACCTATCGAAGTTCCATACTCCAGCAGATTCGGAAACTGCTCCAAAAAGAGAGATTCAGTCACCTTGTTTTTTCTACTAGTAGGAGGGCGGGCGGTAGAGAAAAATGGACTGACCTTTGTTCCAGTGTGAGTGTTGTTTGGACTATTTCAAACGATGTGTGGCATAAAGAGAAGGTTGTGTTGTACTTAAGACATTTTAGCATGGAATTCTTTGTGATGACAGCAGTTCCACCTCCGCGAGAGTTGCGGGTGAACGACTCGATGGCGTAAGCGGTGGGTGTTAAATCCACGCACTTGGGCTGATCGCCTGATGTTTTTAGCCATGTTTCTGTCAGAAAGAAGACGTCGATATTCTGATCCTTGATAGAATTAACTATTTTCTGTGCGCCTTTCCGTGGTCCTGCTGATTGGGCGTTGAATAATGCAATTCGTAGTGGTGTGTCTGGGACAGTTGACACACCAGGTTATCGTAATTAACGGCCGAATTTTTAAACTGTTTATTGGTTAAGGGCAAAAGGGAGGCAACTGGAATTCTTCTTCCTGTTCTATGTCGGCCAGCATTGAAACAGCGTTTCTTTTTTCGCTTCCGTTTACATTTAAGTAATGATAAATGTAGTCCCTGTTTGTTTGTTTGTAGTATGAAGAGCCAAGGTGTGGTCATTTAGAGCAAGTAATGAGGGTCATTCATATCATATCGTAAGTGGGTTGACTAGCGATCACGTGATGGCGGTTTATTAAAAAACAAAAGACTGTTTTACAGTGGAACAAGACAGCTGAGAAAAATTATAATTGTTCTCGTTTCCAAAACAAGGATATGAAGAAACACATACGAACTGAACAGCCAATGCATGCTGAAGCACAATAATGTAATCGAAGATAGACAACAAGCATAGATATCATGAAAAATAGCACAAAAACGGAAGAGTTGCGTCAAGAAAGTCACACACATACACATTCGTATGTCACAAACAACACGGCTTCCCTGGTGATCAGTGATTGCATGTTACAGCTGTTTTCCTGTTTCGATTATTTTTGCGTGTCGGTAACTTTGACAGTCTTTCACAATTCTTACATTATTAATGTCAACGCGAAGTATATTTCATGACTGTCTGGCATAGTCCAGCTGCAAGACGCAAACGCACTTCCAACCATGCATCTTTCTTTATTGGTACAACTGTCATGAAATGAAAGAAAATCAAAGAAATTTACGTCTCCGTATGTGCATGGTAAGACAAAGATAGGTTTCGACCAAGAACGTTTACGAAAACATGTTCGTCCTTTTGAATATCAGCAGATGTTTTTCATTTCTTAAGCGTCAATGATAGTGGTTTGCTATGGAGACAGTTATCGCGATGGAGTTGTCGATGAATTTACTTCATCGTCGTAGAAACAATCCTTGAGTGTTTCAAGACTAACGGCGACGTAGTCGACAACCGGGCATATTTGTGTTACAGTGCAATAATTGCAAGCTATCATCGAGTTGGAATGGCAAGGGTAGCAGTAAATGATCTATTTCTAATGGGCTCACGCGCATGTATTATATTTAGTGTATACGAAAGTCTAGTTATCCCGTTTTAGCGCAGATATACGTCAACAAAAGGCACAGAGTACTATCGATATTGTTTCTTTTCCCAATGATCCAACAACTTATCGGTAAATTGTTTTTTATTATATAGATTATGTTCATTTATTTTCCACTGCTCCGGTGGCCTAGTGGTTATAGCGTCCGCTTCGGATTCGGAAAGTCATGGGTTCGATCCACTGCCGAGTCATACCAAAGATTTACAAAAATGGTTCTAACAGCTGCCTTGCTTGGCGCTCAGCATTAAGAATTAGTGTTGGGACTGGTCGGCCGGGTGTCAGGATAATGTGATTGGGTGGGACATGATGCTACATGTCTGCGGCATGATGCAGTAGTGCTAGACATCACTATAAACTGCCTCACTGCAGACATGGTAGCGATATGATTGAAAAATTGTTAAAGCTATGTTTAAAATCCAAATAACACACACACACACACACACACACACACACACACACACACACACACACATTCTCAATTCATAGCGTATGCAGCCTGAATGGGCTATTCAGATTTTTTATGCACTGGATGTTATATAATATTACACCAATCAGCAACCATAACAAAAGTTGCACTCCGATGGTACTGTTGTAAAGCTGAGTAGTGTCTTATAAACAAGATATTTTCTCTCGCGGCAGCTTGATATCAAGTCGCTCTTTCTATTTAAATATGGGACCACGAGTGGCCAAGTGGTCTAAAGCGCTCACTTACGGATCACTGCTGTGGGTTCGAGTCTCGGGCTCATCCAATGTGGGTATGTGAAAAGCATGCCAGTAGCTTCTCGTGGGTCGGTGTTTTCGGTATTTTTCCAGGTCTATCTTGTGCTGAAAAATGGCGTTAACCCCTCAACAACTGCTATATAAATACAATTTTGTTCAACCGGCTATTTGGAGAATTCCCTGTACACTATTGCTAAAATTGATTGCAAAATGAAGTGACCATCCTTTGTACGTTCACATTTAACAATTTCAAATGTGTTGGTGATCTCGTCATTGAACTTTAAATTCCCTTTGATTACGGCTCGACCACATTTTACATGGACGGTGGCTACATTTGATTGATAAGGCACGTAAAAATGTCTGGCTTGCATTTGTTTGTCTACAGTTTAGTGATTGCCACGATCTGTACCTGTGTACGGACGTACTGCTGCTTATGGAATACTTTGAAACGTCCAGCTGTACTGTCATTTGCATATACAAGCTCAACCTTGAGCAATACTTTTCTTCATTGAGGATGGCCAGGGATTCACTACGATGGAAAACTGGCGCAGAGTTGGAAATGCTAACGGCCATCGATCGACATTTATTGTCGAACTAAGTATACCCTGCAGAATTTCATCTGTGAGCCACTGTTGCTTTCGCGTGAACAACCTGCACGTGGAAGGATTTGGCCCTGCGTTACTGAACATTTACATAATTTATCTGGACGCAAAAAATCTGCATGTTTAGCGATGATGCCACAATTTGCACCCTCCTGGTAAACAAAGATTTTGTTATGCCCCCACTGTGATAGCAGAAGGGATCACATAAACACGATTGCTTAAAATACTTTTTAACATACTAGTAGATATCAAATTTGGAAAAATGTTGTTTACATATATGTGAGGCCTGATGAGGTTTTCAGATCATTCCAGCAATGTTTCCACAATTTTATAAAGACTTGAAAATTCCTTATGAAAAGTTTGTTAGCGTGATTAAGAACCACTTACTATGGACACATTAGATTTGGCGGGCATGCTTTTATTTATATCTTAGATAATAATGCATTTACAGACAAATTAAGTCTTTGTTCTCAACATGTTTAGAACGTTTGGGACGTACTGAGACTATTTTAAAAATTAAAACTGTCTTAGCTCGATTGAGACAACATTACTTGAAGGAAACTGTGACGGGACAAATTTCTGGAGATCTATCTTGAACCCATTAGCTGAGACCAGAGAACCATTAACTAGATTTTTAGAGAATGGACGCGACTCAATCGTCACACTGCCATGTCGAAATGTCATTTCGATTGGAGGAATGCTATCCCAATTAAGCAATTGTTTGAATAGCAGTCAGACGGGCTATTATGGGCACAGTAAATGTTAGTTATTTTCAGGGAAACGCTGTCGCAATTGAAAAGTTACAGAAACTATGTAATTATCAAACTAACAGGGGCAAGCTGACCCCAATTTCTGGCGCCACAGAGGAAAGGACCGAGTAATTTGACTGATTGGTTATGCTAGTTGAGGAGGCGTGTTCTCACCCAAAATTTCCTAGGTTTTATATCGCTTAATCGAGAATTTTAATCAGTCTAAACATTTCCTGCAAGAGGAAACGAAGAGAAAACCAGCACAGACTCCGACGAATTTGCAAGAAATTTCCTCTAAACAGTGTGGTCCAAGCAATCCAACGAACTGTTTTGGATCGACGTTTGCAGCAAAGGTAGTGTGACAATTCACTGTAATTTGTTGATGCGAGTGTGAAATGACGTAACTGATTGTCAATGTATCTCGTTTATTCGCGGTGTACTTGTGGCGGGCTCATAACCGCTAGGTCTCGTGAGGTCTGTATTATTGAGTGATGTTAATGCATGACGAATTAGCCATTTGACTAACTAGGGTCATTATAGGACATGAGGAGTCGATTGATTGTCTTAGCATCTGTTTAATACTGGTAGAAATATCTAATAACGAGCATGGATAATGCTAAATCCCCGGTATCATAAACAACAGGAACTTTAGGTTGTCTCTGTTTATATTTATTAAAAATGGAGAAAATAGACTCGACTTACAATCTTGTTAGGTAACTTCAGAGTGCAATCTGAGACGGGATAATCTGAAAAGTGGAATCATATGACGTAATCGTGATACGTATAAATACTGAATATCTTGGACGGATTTTTGAGAGTGAAATCCGGAGATCCAGGCGCCTGAAACGCTGCAGTGGACGTCGAGCGAAAGGAAGAGCAATCATACAAGGCGTTGATTGTTTACTTGATCCTATGATGAACTAAATCTATCAGTAAACAGATCAGTTATTTTATTTGAATCCATTTGTGCATTTTTTTGTATATTTAGAAAGTTTTTGTTTCTAAAAGCATAGATAATGCTTAATGTAATGACTTTAGATAGTTGTTTTATGTAATTGATTAAATTGTTTGTTTATCTGTACGGGGCCTCGTGATTGTTTGTTCTATATATCTGCTCAGATCTCTCTATATATTTCATCTATAAGCTTCACCACTTCTATTTACTCGAACCGGGGCAATTATAACGAGGTCGGTCATCTAGATACCGAGTTCCGAAAGAGGTGGGGTATATAATATCATTTAGAAACAAATTTAGTTTGATAGGTACATTTATATGAAGGCATATATGATCACATTAGTTTGTTTGTCTCTTCTATAATTACGTTAAAAATCCTAATCACACTCTAAAGTGATGAGGCGACATGACCCCAACGCAAGAATGACGGTATCTCCCAACCATTAGTCAGTTTCTGGTGATATAGTCCTCGTTAGAAGTGTTTATTTCTTTGATTAGGATTTTTAACGTAGCTTTAACAATTTTTCAGTCATATCGCTACGATGTCTGCAGTGAAGCAGTTTATAGTGATAAAAAAGAATGGGGCATCATGCCACAGACATGTAGCATGATGTCTCACACAGTCACATTATCCTGACACCAGGCCGATCAGTCCTAACACTAACCTCTTAATGCTGAGCGTCAATTTGAGGCAGCTGTTAATACCATTGTTGTAAGTCTTTGGTATGACTCAGCCGGGAATCGAACCCACACCTCCCGCTTCCGCGGCGGACGCTGTAACAACTAGGCCCCCGGAGCGGTAAGTTAGAAGTGTAGAAGTGTGTATTGTTGTTTTGAAATATTGTCTAAATGATGTATAAACATTGTCTAAATGATGTATAAATGTTATCTAAATGATGTATAAATATTGTCTAAATGATGTATAAACATTGTCTAAATGATGTATAAATATTGTCTAAATGATGTATAAACATTGTCTAAATGATGTATAAATATTATCTAAATGATGTATAAATATTGTCTAAATGATGTATAAAGCATTGTCTAAATGATGTATAAATATTGTCTAAATGATGTATAAACATTGTCTAAATGATGTATAAATATTATCTAAATGATGTATAAATATTGTCTAAATGATGTATAAACATTGTCTAAATGATGTATAAATATTGTCTAAATGATGTATAAACATTGTTTAAATGATGTATAAATATTGTCTAAATGATGTATAAACATTGTCTAAATGATGTATAAATATTATCTAAATGATGTATAAATATTGTCTAAATGATGTATAAACATTGTCTAAATGATGTATAAATATTATTTAAATGATGTATAAACATTGTCTAAATGATGTATAAATATTATCTAAATGATGTATAAACATTGTTTAAATGATGTATAAATATTATTTAAATGATGTATAAACATTGTCTAAATGATGTATAAATATTATCTAAATGATGTATAAATATTATCTAAATGATGTATAAATATTGTCTAAATGATGTATAAACATTGTTTAAATGATGTATAAACATGGTCTAAATGATGTATAAATATTATTTAAATGATGTATAGATAGTGACTAAATGATCTATAGACATTCTCCAAATGATTTATTCACATTGTCTAAATGATGTATATATTTACATTAAGTATGGTTAATTAACTCCGACACGTAGTTTCATTTTTGTTTAAAAAGTTACAGTTGTGCTTAACAAGCGACTAAGCGTATTGAAATCTTCATTTGATTGCCACATAACAACAATCGGTGTATTTCTTTACCCTAAAAAAACACTCCAAAGAATCGCATACCTCCTATGTAGTATGGCCATACATAGGTTGCTACTATGTATAGTTAGTAATCGAATCCAAATATTTAAAATATCAGTAATCGAATCCACACATTTATAATATCAGTAATCGAATCCAAATATTTAAAATATCAGTAATCGAATCCACATATTCAAAATATCAGTAATCGAATACAAATATTTAAAATATCAGTAATCAAATCAGTTTTTAGTATATATCTGTGAGGGAAAGCTTACATTATACTTTGTTACCAATTCCATAAAAGTATTCCTAATATTGATTGATGATCGCTGAATTAGAAACTATTGTAATTTTGTTTTAGTTTTTGAGAGAGAGAGAGAGAGAGAGAGAGAGAGTTTGGTAACGATAAAGTGTTGCTATAGCTTTATTCCTATTCAAACTACTGTTTGTCTCTTTTTTTTCAAGGATTCAGTGCTGAAAGCTTTATAACGTACTGTGTTTTATTTCTAGACTATCTGGCTATAGAGCTAGTTCAATATGCCTCGTAATACGTATTGTTGACTCGAACTTTGATATTTTCTTATCAATATTTGTTAATTAATATTTTAAACTTATTGATTTAAAATATAAAACCCCAAAACTAATTGTCTATCCATTTAACTGAAAGATGACCTCAATGTTCGCATCCATTATTAATTGTGGACTAATGCAGTGTAAACAAATGAACCAATGAAAAAGAAATTCGATAGTTTAGTAGGTAATGACGTACTCGGCTATTCTGATTCTTGTAATTTGCAACGTGCGTTAGCAATAATACATTAAACTCGTGTTCTTGCAAACATTAGTCATAATACACCATACAAACCGAAAAATTACTTTTTTGCAACAATTTCTTTAACGGTCACATTTTCTAGTTTAGTATATGGTCAGGTTGTGGGATGGATGGATCTGGTTTCCTGTGAATATCATATTTATCTTCCGAACTCTTTGACATTGTCATCGACTTCAGCTTTTGATACAGTTTAATGGCTAAATTGTGGTAAGAGTGAAATATACACTATTCGTAAGCAAATGTGACCGCGTTTTTCTTTTTGTTTTAAAAAAATAGAAAACTGGAAAAAGAGAAGCTTAAAGTGTCATTCCATTTAATGATTGTAATGATGACTATTTACTGTCATAAAACTTCTTTTGTCATTCCACCTCACATATTAGATGAAAACCAACACATACTTGATGATCTTGTGTGCTATGACTGTTTGCATTACAGCAAACATTTTATTACTTAATGGCAAATGGATTCATTTTAACAGTACAAGCACTGATTGGTACTGTGTATATATACATAGCCATTTACAGAAGAACAGAATAATGTCAAAGTCTACAGCATCACGATAAAGAACTGAGTTACCTTTCATTACTTTATTTAAATACACACTATCTGACAATACAGCATTCACTAATGTTATTGCGATGGTTATTGGGCACCTTTCTGATACAAGAAGATGACGTGCGAATATTCGCACATATTTACAACTTACATTAAATCTTGAAAGAACAACCTATGAGCTTACACGTGACCTCAGAACATCGGGATAACCACTTTGTGAGTGTACGGTTGAGTTACAAAATCTATTTTAGGCTGGAGTGTGTCAGTAAGAAAGTTATTTAACCTGTTGTGCAAGATTTTTGAACTTGAATCAGGAAACAAATAAACAACACACAAAAGCAATATCCGAAATAAAGTTTTGTAATGAATTGGTAGGGATTTAAGACTGAACACTTATTTGGATCCAAACATTTTACACCCCTATGATTTAATACCCCGGGCGAACATGAAATGAACAACTGCGTATATAATTGTGCCACGTTTACAAACTCTGACGGTAAACCAGCACGCGCATGCTCAGCGATTATCCGGTTCTGATCACTCTCGACCAACAGTAAACATCTGGCAGCTATTGTTCCCTTCGATTACATTTCACGTCGGTAACCTTGAGGACTCATCGCAGTTATTCTATTTATAAAATGTCGCCTAGGGTAACTGCGTGACTGGCTGATCTTGTCAGGTGCAAGAAACACACGCACTTCCATCCAAGCATTTTTTTTTTATACACTGGTACAACTACCATGCAATTTTAGAAAATCTTTTCACGGGCAACACGATTGTTTCAGGCGATTGTGCGGAATGGGGTGCTTATTAATGCATTTACAAGGCCCCGGGTAGGAAAACTGTCTAGAACGTTCCTTTTTATATTTCACCGACATCTCATCTATGTTTACGTAGGTTCGAGTCTCAGGTTTCGTAAGCGTGGGTGTGTGAGAAAGCTTGCCAGTTGCTCCTGTGGATTGTTGGTTGTTCCTAGGATATTTCCGTATTTCCTAATACTCGTCCCCCCCCCCCCCATTAATCGATCATGTGCTGAAAATGGCGTTAACACCCAAAGGAAGAAAATCCAGTTTTTCTAAAACTACACTGATTGCGTCGGGGCTTGTGACAGTCCCTGATCGTTTTTGCCCAAGAATTGTTCGCAAACAAGTGTATCCTTTTCGAATAATAGGAGAGAATTTTCTTTTTATAGTTCAATATAACTGATGGAGAATTTCTTGCCATGCATATGGCGATGAATTATACTTCATTGTTGAAACAATCCTTGGATGCTTTTACACCTGACCTAGTAAGCGACCAACATCTTTGACAGCCAATGCAAAACTTTCAAGCTGGCATAGCGTTAAGAATTGCTGCATCAGGGTGGCCTTAAATGTCGACTTTCCTTTTTCACTCGCATAGATTACATTTGATTGTGTACGAGGTCCTGTTTGCCCCGTTTCGGCACATATATTCGTCAACAACCGGCACAAATCAGAATCAATATTGAAACTATCTTCCTGGTAATCCAGTACCCCGTCGATACATTTCTTAACATCGCTATCGCGTGGCTGTTCATGATCAATCACGTGTTTAAGTAATGATAAATATTAACGATATACGATGGATATCACTTTCACATTCACGTATTATTTCGTTGCAGCATAAACATCGGCGACGCGTTCTTTCAAGCGTTGTATTCGATTTCAGTTCATGATAAGACTTATGTTTATTTATTCAAATTTGGTTTTAACTTCCGATTTCTTTTCTGTATTAACGTAGTCTTTGATGAAATCAGTCAACACACTTCTATAAGTTCATCATTATATGTGATTACAGCAAGGTATTTATGGACGGCACCTCGAGTCTTCAAAACAACCTCATTAATGTCAAAGTTAGCCGTATTCAATTCACGGTTTGACCTTGAAAAATAACCAGCCTGTAGCCTCAGAGATGACTCAACAAAAGGTGGTTGGTGGAGGAATAGCGTTTCGAGGCCTGATCAAACAAGGAATAGGCTTTCAACTATTCGGACGACTCGAAAAATCCCATTTGGACTACGAACGTAAGTTGTAGCTTCTCCTTTGATGACCACGCAAGATAAGCGTACGATGATCAGTTGATTTACCCGCGATGACAACGTTCAGTCAGTCGCTTTTGAGGCGTCTACATGCGTAATGAATCTAGATTTATGTTATCTGGGCCTGGATTTGTCAACAAGACTTGGAATTATTTGGGTCAGATATGCGTTGGCTCCTCGATATATTTTGTATTTTGATTCGTACGGGCCACGTAAAGTTTTTGATTATATACATGGTTGCTTAGCCACGGTACAAACATTATCCTACCACTGTTTTCTTTAGCTCTTCCGTTTGAAACAGTAACTGATGGCCCAAATATGTAGACATCCCAATGTTAGAGTACTGTGAGTCTTCGAGTATTCACTGAAATCATGGCCGCTTATCGACATTATATTGACACTTAGAAACTACATTTGAAGTATGGAAAATGCCTTTTGGCATTTACGAACGCCCGAGCTCAGCTTCCTGACGTACTGTGCCGATGTGATCTTGCTAGGTATTCCACAAACGTTGATTTCACTGAGTTGACCGACCGAGTTGCTGTCGATGTTGACCTAGGCACGCTTATGATTTATCAAGATCGAGCATGGAAACCACAGACTATAAACTTCCAACATTGACATCAACGATGTCGATTTTAAGTTAAGATACATTTTGCGAAGAAAAGAAACTTTCCGAAATAACTGAAAACAGTGGAATCAAAGACTCTTGTGTTTCGGTTGCTTTCAACAAGAACTATTATCATGATGACGATGCTAAAAACAAACGAGATGACGATATAAAAGCCGTCGAGTCATTGTAGACCCGTCGCAAATGTGCTTAGTAAATTCGTAGTCATTTTTTCACGGAATATTAATCTACTGAGTAAAGAAAAGAATGACGAAGTAGCTAACTGTTTATTTTCTTTTTGTTTTCTTTTGAGTCTGGAAAAGCTCTAATACACCTCAGTCTTACATCTTAAAGGTTCTTGGGTCTGGATTGTACTTGTTCATCATAACATGATTGAGAGTCAGAAAGTTAAAAATAAAAATGGTGGTAAATGATCTCCAGTATAGGACAATACCCGAAACGATTACTTACTTTTTCATCAATATTTGTCGGATATATCATTCAGTTTGAAGGAATCAGAATGTGTATGATAGGGTTCTGAACTGTTTTAATATTCGTGTTTAAGATTGTACATATACTCGACAGACCATTGAACAGCCACACAATGATACTATCTGAAGGTGACGGGGTGTAGGATCCACTGAGAGAGTATCTATCTATCTATATGATACGTCGTGGCAGTCACACTTGACTATTAGGCGACGGTGGTGCGTCGAATCTCTGTCCAATTAGACCATCTGCTGTATATGCAATGTATTGTTTATGTGATGATGATGTGGCCTTTGGATTGTTGAAAGTATACTCACTGTCTAGCACATTCACTTAGACATGAATAGCTAATACTGGATTCATAGAGGGTTGTGTTAAGTATTACAGATGAACAGTTTAAAACTTTCCTTTGAAAGCATTCCCATTTTACGTTGGTCAAGGCTCCTCTATCTAACCTACCAATACATTCTTGGTGGTACCATACTTCACAGATGTTACAACAAACACCATGGTGTTGACCATGTGCACGCTTTTATGAAGACACCACATGGACATTTAATAACTCTGTGGCCAGAGTTTGATTGTATTGACCTAGTCAACAATACAGGTCTTCCTATATTCGTATTTGCTTGGCATTCGTTAGTCTTGTGCTAGCTACGAGATGGGTGGAGAGGAGTGATACTTGTGGGTTATTAGTTATCAACGACAAGGAGTATATATATATATATATATATATATATATATATATATATATATATATATATATATATATATATATATATATAATGTATGTACAGTATGTGTTTGAGCAATTTATGTTATCTGATACTATTCACTTTCGTTTCAAAAGTTTAAAATAAGGAGTACTTGTGGTATTTTGGTTTACATTCGTGTATCGCCTATAGCAAATACTTCACGTTGGACTTTAAGCAACTTTTTTTTATTATAGATTCACCGCTAGTTACTAGTCACCACATCATGCTGCAGGAGTAGCAGGTGCCTCAAATGCCATCGCCCGTTTTCCTCCGTATGAAAGATATCACCATTGGATAGAATCATCTTACATTTCATTTATTGTTATTTAAACTAACACAAAATATGTGAGAATCATATCCGCCACGAGTATTCTTAAGTTGTGAAATTTCTTTCTATGAAAGAGTTTATCGTTTTTCGGGTGCTGTGCGTACTTGTAGTTGGGAAAAGAATTGACATTAAGCGCAGCCCTTAGTGTTGCATACAGCAGGCATTAGAGAACAAATACTGTTTTCAGTTGGTTCACGCAAAACATTGATACTGGAGAAAGGTCAGACTGATATTTGTAGGCTGTTGTGCTCCGTTTATGATCGAGTATCTAGATTTTTGTAATTGTGATCATTTTCATACATACTTAACAAGAAATACATACAACCCTTATGGGCCACTGAAGATATGAAAATGGAACAAAGCAGATTGAGGAACATTATAATCCCTTCCTCTGCGAATCAACTTTGACACGCAATCATTTCGTAAATTTAAAGGATGAAATTCTCTCATTTCCCGAAATACTACTATTTAATGTAACTTGAGATACAATATCAAACATTCGGCGATTCCATAAACTGTCAACAATATAACTTGAAGACTCTTACAAAGATGCAATCTGGGAAGAGAATAGATCCTTAAAAATCTTAGCACAATCGAAGAGTTAGAATCTGAATAAATAACGAATATAAGGAATTAAAGAAAACTAAGTCATTGGACAGAGCAAGACGAAAACATAGATACTTTATATCTCTGGATTTAAATCTCACTCCTCTATTACATAAGTGTGAAGTAAGTATGTTTCGGAAAATTAGTCTCCTACCCTACTACCAAACATTTATAACAATTAACTTACATGCAATAATTAACATATTTGATCATGAACGTACCAGAAAATAAACAAATACAGAAATGAAAAATCTCTTTTCAAACGAACCATTCCGGAAACTTAAAAGGTTCATTTGAAATTATAATCTGCTGACTGAAAATTAATCTAAATCTTGCTCTGTCAGAGAGCTAAATACAAGTGTCTCTTTATCGAGTCCAGTCATCAGGAACAGATTATATATACTCGGAACTGCTAAAACTCACATTTCTAAACCTGGAGACATTTTGTCGTCGGGGCGAGTATCAACAATAATATCAGTCCCTAATCTTGGAAACTCTACCAACTACCGTCCCATGTCAACAACAAATTGTATATGCAAAACTACAGAACAAATAATAAGTGGCAGACGACAGAGAAGAACAAATGACCACCAAGTCAAATGACCACCAAGTCAGACTTGAAGCATGTACTAAAGAAGCTTTCTTAATGAAGTAACATCTCTCATCCATCTTTAAAGACGCGTAGATATGACACCACATGAATGCTCGGCAAATTTAGTAACCTATTTAAGCCATGTATAAATGGTTACACACCAATCTCTACATCCAATTGTTTAAAGATTGCAATTTCCGAAGTAAGGAGATACCACCCTTTCTGGTAGCTGTCGTTAGGATAATGTTAAAGTAGGTAGCACCATTTCTGATAGCTGTCGTCAGGATAAAGTTAAGGTAGATATCAACCTATCTGGTAGATATCGTCAGCATAATAAGTTTGCTTCAAGACAGCATGTTTAGTCATTCTTTTTACCTGCAGATCAAAGAATAATTTGGACCAACGAAAAAGAGTTTAGATTCTCGATGTTTGCCTAATACATCGAATATTCATGACGCCCCTAAATTATTTGTTGATAGTTCTTCTTTTATCGCTGTTGTGGAGGAAACTAACTTTGAAGGACATATGTTTCACAGTAAAAAAAACATTTCTTCGTGTATTAGATACCTCAAGTATAAATGTAACAAAGCCCTGGATATTAAACAAATCGTGGCAAACATAGTTTGGGGAGAAGACCTGAAGGTCTAACTCAGACTAAGTGCGATGTTAGTATGTTCTGAACTCGACTATGAATCAAGTGAGTACAAATTGACTTTTAAATCATACCTGTAAATACCTCATCCGTAACACATTCTTCGACATCGACTTGGTCTGAAAGCATCAAAAACGTTCAATTCAGAAGACGCCTATGCTTAGACAAATGAATCGTAATGTTCCCCATGACTTTCAAAATTAACTATTCAAGATACTACCAAACTGTCCTCTATCCACTTAATCCTGCACATGTTATCATTTTTAGGCCTAAATGCCAAATACTGATCCACTTAATCCTGCACATCTTATCATTTTTTTCCACAAATTCCAAATGCTGTACGCTGGGAAACAAAATGGCATTCCGCCTTTCATCATCTAAATTTGTCCTAAACTAGAAGCAGCAGAAACGTAATGTTGATAATAATACATCATTTTTGTATTACTTTATAATCTCCATAGTTATCAAGATCTGCTACACTAATATTGGATCTTTGCAAATTCACAAATCCATCAGCATATCCTCTTTTTACAGATTACATTACATGAAAATCCTGTCCTAACTATTAGTTCCTGTATACAGACTGTTTTAAAGATGAAGACATTCCTGGCGTCATTAAAACACCATGGCGCTATATCGTACCGTTACCCTGTAAAGCTCCATATTTAAAGCTTTGAACTACATTGAATCCTCCCTAAAATACATCTTCACTAACAATCCAATCTTGAATACCATAAATCTTACAGAAACTTGATAGAGAATATGCACTATTTGCTGCCTAATCACACTGGTATTAAAGGCAAAGAAAGGCTGAACAGGCGGCTAAAGTTAATCGTAGTCACCCGTCTCTGATTATAACATTCCATGTGTTGGCTTCAGATATTACATAAACATCATATTCTTCAACGTGGAACGAAAACTGCATAAGCAAGCTTGAAAACAGCAAACCCATCAATATCACCTAGGACAAAACATAAAATGGCTAAAATGGAGTGGTAATGTGCCAATCGAATAATAGAAATTCGACCAGATCGTATACACTGCTAATGTCTTATGACGGTGCAGATACGTTTTTTTAATGTGTATTGACTTTCACCTTCTTGTGCGGACATTTTTGTGAGAGAACTCAATAAAGAAGCTTTATGATGAAGTACCACAAGAGAAAGCTTGGATATTTTGACGGACTTTGGTATATAGACACATTCTGACCATATGTTTAATGATATGTTGTTATGCATATTGTTTTAACATCTTTACCTTTGAACTGTAGTTTTTATCAGCACCATAGAAAAAGTATATATCTTTAACATGGCAATCCTTTCTACCATCACCCGGCAAGTATATCGATTATTTTCAGATTTTCATTGCTTCAGCTATTTTGTTTATGAAGGCCTAATCGATTATTAGACCCAATTTTATCTGTAAGGCTGTATTGTGAGGTGGATGCGTCATTAGAAAATTAATTAGAACAGAATCTTCTTACTTAGTGTCATTTTCTGCAAACTGATTTTGTTGTAAATAAATGTACTCATGAAATCTTGTCGTCGGTGTAATTGGAAGGAATAAATGAAGACCAAATATTCTTATCTTTTGTAGCCTAGCAGTCCATTTGAGTGAGCCCAGACCCAATATTTTGACAGTCGCTGTGTTCCTTGGTCAAGATGTGTTGAAGACTGATGGATTATTGACCACCATTTTTTGTTTGCGGAAAGTTCGACGAGAAGCTTGTACGTAATTGTTGGAAATATCAATATTATACAGTATGAATATCGACTGTAATTATTGATATGATTCAGGTAACCATAGAAACACTTATTCGGCGTATAGTTTGCTTAATATGCTTCCAGTTATCAAGAAACCGCTAACTCTGTCAATGACAAATTCCGCAGTATTCCGAAAAAGTGGATATTGTTTTCTTAATAGCTCCAGGTGAATTGGTACATAAACGTATGGCAAAAGATGAAGCAAAACAGTAGAAATCTTTGCCAATATTATTACTTTGATGACATTATAATATGAAGTTTTAATATCCGAGTATGACACAGAATCGCAAACAAGCTGAATATATTGCAATGTAGGACAAAATACACAAAAAAGCAACAAGAAGTTATTGTAGATAAGAATAACTATTGCTACGAGTCACGGCTTTTACATAACGTAACAAGAAAAAGTGAAAACAACAAGCTTTGTAAAATTTAACAAATAATTTATTTCCTTAGAATATCAAGTGATATGTATGTATGTATGTATGTATGTATGTATGTATGTATGTATGTATGTATGTATGTATGTATGTATGTGTGTGTGTGTGTGTGTGTGTGTGTGTGTGTGTGTGTGTGTGTGTGCAGCGCCGGATTAAGCACCGTGGAGGCCCATAGGCAGTCAAACTTTTGGGGTCCTAGACCCACGGTCTCATGGGGGCCCCTGGGGGCTCCTGATGGGGCCCATAAAAGTCGCGGGGCCCATAGGCAGTTGCCTATTCTGCTTAATGGGTAATCCGGGACTGTGTGTGTGTGTGCGTGCGTGTCTATGATTAACAAATACTGAAATGATTTTATCGTTGAAACTCTGACCTGGTGATGTTTCTAGTGTATGAGAGAGTTAAAAAAAATGATAAACCTTAAAAATAAATTTGCCACATACTCCGGAATGGATTAGAGGCGACAATATGCTAATCCGAATTCTTTGTACGTTAATGAAAGGTCAGATTTAAATGTATATTGCTCTGTAACTAAATGCTTTATTTCATGTGCATAACATTGACATTGCACATCTTTATTGATTGGACCAGGTTACAGCTATTTCATTACTAAGACGTCAATGGAACAGCCGAACAACATTTTGCACACCGCCTGATATGCAAGACGGAGAAGGGACTGTGCCCCTTATGCACAATATTTAATGCTATGAATCAAATTTGCATTTTGGTTGGCAATATTTCTTTGCAATAATATGTCCAGAGCTTTTGTATAATAGCAAATAAATAATTAATCATCTTTATACCGATAACATATTTGGACAATATACTCTGTTCCCAATAAAATAAGAATAATTATTTCGAGAGCTACTCATTGCATGCACAGTATTAGTAGTAAAGCGGGGCTGTACGGGTTGACCTGAATTGTGACCAGAGAGTGTGGCATTGACATAGACATAGACTGATATAACACATAAAATTTACAATATACAATATACAATCACAAATAATTAACAAAGAATGATACAAACAACTAAAACATTTCTTTGTTTGTTTAGGTAAGAAAGAAAGCAAGAAAGCACATTTTTTCGAGGCATATGAGTGGCTTTGTAAAGAGCCGTTGAGTTTCATGTTAACATCATCAACACAGAGGGCATCGCTTAGTTCTCCTTCTCTTTCTTAAACTTCTTGTGACGTTTTGGCTAAAGATAAGGTCTCTCTTCAAACATCATTGTCTCTCCACATAAATACTTCTTTAAATTTCCAAATGCTCGTATAGGTCCATGTTAATTTCACATACATGGGTAAGTCCATTTGGACGACCATTGACGATACGAGAGTAGACGAGTCTACGTTTGTCCGCATCTTGCAACGAGAACAGGTGAAGGGAAATGTGACCTGTGGTCATTTATAGTGAAAGAGCGAATCACCAATCCTAATACGCGTTACAAAATTCAGCCACATTATGGAGTCTGTTTTCTAATCCGAAGAGAGTGATCTATGACGTTACAATCTCTATATTGGCATGTGTGCGCCGTGAATCGATGCGACAGTTTTCAATCATGACGGAAACTAAGAAGACGATGACTGGGTGGTGCACCAGCCGTGGAGACGAGAAGCAATGGTCAACACAATTTTACTTCTAGAAGAGACCGATTTTTATTGGGATTTAGCGGAGTTTCTCGCTACCGTACTTTCATCGCCTTCTCCTTCCTTACCACACGTTGAGGAATTTAAACAGATACAGGCAGGCAAAATCGGTTCAGGCTTAATCGAATTTGTCAAACGTTTAATGGAACGTAAACATGATATGATCGATCGTCCAACTCAACTCATCCTGTGGCGTTACAAAGAGTGGCAATCAGCAGTCGCCTGTTGCAAGAAAGGTGAAGCGATTCCATCGTGTTTGAAGAAGGCATTCCTAGATAAGATGACTGGATAGTGTCTGAACCCAGTAAGTCTTAACCAAACAGTTAGGAACGCCTGCTGACTCATGCCTACGATCATGTTACTCAAACCCGATTCCTATTTAATCGTGGATTTAAAGCCCACCCACCCATACAGAGACGTTTTAAATTCCAAAGTGATAGAAAATGATGAGAACGACTTCCTTGACCTATAAAAGACCTGAAGTAGGATCCTATTATTGGGATAACTGCGCTCCAATTTGAAAAGATATGACATAGAAAAGAAAAATAAAATAAAAATTGAAGTAGGTAGAACCAGTTATGTGGCAGCAAAATCTACATACCTTTTAAGGAAACGAAATACGATAGATTTTCAACAAACATCAATGACACATAATCTCACATATATTTAACATGCATACGATTTTTTAAAAATAATTCAACTACAAAAAAATAGAACTTGAAGTCAACTCACATGGATCGCAGAATTCAACAGCCTCAATCGTTACCCATCAATTAATTAATAGCCGAAGTTCGATAATTGAACAATTATTATTCTTAGGTTAAAAATGGTATAATATAACACACCGTAGCCAAGCAATTAACAGCGGAAGTTTTATAATTGATCTAAATGTATTGACGAAATAAATAATAACGTGTGTAAATTGTCAAGAATATAAGAGTATTCCCTGAGTCTCTCTCGCTCTCAGTTTAATGTCTGAGTGCCTCCAAGACCTCTGAAATTGTCAGCAATTTAATTTCTTTACAGTGATGGTGATCGCCCACCAGTCAACTCTCTCTCTCTCTCTCTCTCTCTCTCTCTCTCTCTCTCTCTCTCTCTCTCTCTCTCTCTCTCTCTCTCTCTCTCTTGAGCGTGTACTCTATTTCACAAACACATACACCAACAAATATATTTCTATTTTAAAAAACGCAAATGTATGGCTATTTTGTTTTGTTGTCTTTAATATGTGCAGGTTAGTTGGCTGTAAAAGTCATGGCTTGTATGATGACGATGTGACGTATCCTGTTTTGTATATGACACTACATTTGTTTTCTTCACGTCTTCGATAACCTCGATAAATGCTTAGTTACAATTACAGTTGATGCTGGAAAACGGAAAAAATATGTCAACGGAAAGTGTGTACACATTTTGGTACAGATAGACGATATCTGGCCAGTGCATAGTGTAGTTATTCGTATAATTTATTGAATGTTATGATATAACAGTACCTGTTTCTTAAAAATGTTTTCTAATCTTTTGATCGACCATAAAGTATATTGGTTACGAAGATCTGTAATAAACGTTGCATGTAAATGTTCACAATCAATAAGTCGATGCATGCTATTAGCAAACTAAAGTTCAAAGTACCAACGTTATTGAATATTTATGTAATCGTGTTCCTACCAATTCTTCAAAAATATTTTCTATTCACGCGTCAGAACACGTGAATAATGAAAAATATTGAAAATGATAATCCAGTTTTCTATTTGTGTTTAGCTAGAATTACTTAAATCAGGTCAAATTGAATCTGTTGTTCCTTTGTTTGGAACAGCCTTGAGTTGCAAATTTTTATGTTTATCGAGGAAAGTTTGCTGTTTTTAAGATCATATTTTAGAGAGTATACGTTAAAATGCACACTGCTATACTTTTTGCCATGAAACCATAGATGTAAAATTAATATTTCTATTTATCTGCATGAATTTATAGATTCATCGTATGCCTTGTATCTTCTATGACTGACACATCCCGAGCAAAAGATGTCAACATGTATGTAGCAAACATGCAGATAATAATGAAAAACTTACTGGTTCTTCAAAATGGCACATAACGTATATATTTTAAGAAGACAGTCAACTGAGGCGTATTTTAGTTCAACCAACTCTTCAGAACTAGGATGATTTAAACCTACAAATCTTCATGCCATCCTCCTCACTACACACACACACACACACACACACACACACACACACACACACCCTCCCTCCCTCTCTCTCTCTCTCTCTCTCTCTCTCTCTCTCTCTCTCTCTCTCTCTCTCTCTCTCTCTCTCTCTGGTTTATTTTTAAAAAAAATAAAGTGATGTATTTGACACAAATGTATGGCACGTGTATTCTGTACAGAGTAAATTTAGACATAGCCGCATTAATTCCGGGACTGTCAGATAATCCAGACTTTTGTAATAATTTAGCCTTGTGGATAAATAATGTATGCGAACTGTGAATAATTTGGCTTTTCTGAAGAGAAAATACTTTATGGTATTATCCTACCTTTAGAAGTGACGTTGATAATTTGCTAATTGTTACTCGACACGGCAATTATGTTTCTCAGAATCAAGCCAACACGTCAGACACTGTCGCATCAGAAAAATCTGCAAAAATACTGACATATCGTACCACTTTCTTCAGGTCAAATACCATATTTCACTATTACAATATGATTGTCAGCCGGCGTATTTGTTTGTGCGTTGCCGTGACAACCATCCAGCGACCAATTCACGTGGTAATGCAAACCGGTTGTTCTAGCTGCTGCTAGTGTCAGATACTATAAGTATGCTTTGCTGTAAGCAGGTGTACAGAAGTCTTTTAATGAATATGGGAGATTTACTGTGCACCCGGTGGTGTCTTTTCCTATTTTTCATTTTCATCAACTATGACTACACCAAGAGTGAGAGTGCAAATGGTAAGTCACAATACTGCAATGTGCAAAGTTAGCGGTCACACTATTTCAAATCATTTTTTTCTAATTTTTCATATTTTTTTAAAATTTTATTGTTAAAATACCGCATTTTATTAAATTTATAACAGGCATCTCAAGAGGAATTGTAGATTGATTTAGTGGTTGCTGTCGCTTTTTATACATGTTTTCATACAATGCAAGTTACAGACAATTACATTTGAAATACATCCCACCAACGTTCCCTCTAAGATGCGCACGCGCAGCTGTTCAGGCATCTCCGCGCAGCTGAATTGTAAATTTTTGCTCAATCCAACATTAAATTTTGCACGTCTCCGTAATGCTTGCTCGGTGCAGCGAGCACGGCGCGCTCATCTACCATTCGCTTAGAGGGAACGTTGCATCCCACACCCTTCATCTCTTAATCACTCAAATTATGATCGTGACTGTAAATATCAGAGTTAATATAAACCATGGTAAAACATGTATAATACAAAACTGCACTCTAACGATAATTTTAAAAATTACTAAAGTTGGGCAATATCATACTTCTCCTTCTACGAGCAGATTATCGTTACGAATTTTTCTACTACTCATCCACGTGATTCATACGACTGACTTCTTTTTTTTTTTTACCCGACCAGCAATATGGCTAATTGTTTTCTGGATCAGTGGCAATATAAAAGTTAGATTAGTCGACATTTATCCCTCACGGTTAAATATTACTATACACTAAGTCCACGACCAAAATATCTCTTGACGACATTAGACAAATATATGGCAGATAAATCCATCCATCGACGATTTGCAAGAATTTTATCTTCTTCTTCTTCTTCTTCTTCTTCTTCTTCTTCTTCTTATTATTATTATTATTATTATTATTATTATTATTATTATTATTATTATTATTATTATATAGTGACGGCGGTTGTGACATTATCTGTTTTTGTTTGCGTTATTATTTTGAAAGACTTATAGTAATGTTCACACATGTTCCACGAAACCCTTATTTTTTTTTAAGTGAATATATCTTGTTTTAAGAGATTACTATTTATGAGTACAAGCTGCTGTGTGTTTTTTTTTAAATTAACAATATTTATATTAGAAGTAAAAGTTATTTTGAAAAAACAAAACACATTGTGCTTAAATAGTACACATATCTGCTTGAGTACAGATGATATAACAAAATAGAAGACTTCAAACCAGTTAGAACTGGCCTGATTATATCAGATTATATGAAATGTCAATACATAAACATTATACAAATCACATAAAACTGTGTAGAACATACAACAGCTGTGTTAGCTGGTTCTGATCATTCTCACTTGCCCCAAAGACTTTTCTAGGTATAAATATTCTAAAAATATTCATCAAAAGATTCCGTGTCATTATTTACCTGTACCAAAATGGCGACATATATTAAAGAGGAAGATGAAGACTGGGGTCATTTCCGGCATTTGAAGCCGATGGAGGAAATTTACGTTTTAAAAACAATCTAGAGGAAACAAATAATTTTCTGTGGATGGAGTTTGACTTTTAGCTTATATTTAATGTAATTAAGGTTTTTAAAATCTGATTCGGTTGTAATGCGAAGAAACAATAATTAGCAATCGTCTTATGACGTTTCCTCTCTGTACGTTTTCTTCCTTTTTATCTTCAGAATTATGATATATTTTAATTACCAAATATAAGTTTATCGATCTACGTTATTTCAAGGATAATCGATTATTCAGTTGACTAACATTAATGAAGGGTATTTGAATCATGCTCCTGAGATGTAATAGTCATATGATATTTATGAGCAAGGCTCAAGGAATAAGATAAATTGTAATAATTATGAGGAATCAAACTTCGAATTTCAAAAGAGAAAATCAAGAATATTGGTTGGAGCCTATGTAACAGTACTGTACATTATTTTTTTTTGGTATGGATACAAGAGAAGGTGCTAAATAGAAATGATATAGTGCGTACATCCATGTACATGCCTCGCTCTAAACTGTTAAAAAATACTTGTTCCACCTTTTCTTCCTCGGTACGTAATGTGTAAGAGAACAATTAAAGTGAGACTGAAGATAAGAAATAAACATTGTGTCCATTAGGTTTAAACTTACGAGCATGTAACTATTCTTGATTGTTATGTCATCACTGATAAGGAAAACAGATTTAAAAAAATTGAAATTTTTCTTAACCATGACTGTTAGGTTTCAATTATTTCTCAGTAAGATATATATAAATCAAAATTAATCCTCAGATAAATGCGTTTGTAAATGAGAATAGATTAATTTTTTTTTAGTACTGATACAATAAAATGACCCCAGGTAGTTAATTTGGTAGAACGTAGACTGCCTCGGCGTGCCCTTGGAAAAGGCGCTTGACACACACACACACACACACACACACACACACACACACACACACACACACACACATACATATATATATATATATATATATATATATATATATATATATATATATATATATATATATATATATATATATATATATATATATATATATATATATATATATATATATATACATTAATTCCGATAAAAACCTAATTCCAGTACGTTTAATTCCAAGTAGATCATATGCCTACGGAAAACTAATCTAGATCTTAACACGTCATTCTTGGAGGTAAAAAAAAAATGAATTTCTTGCTTTCGCTTTTTTGGTCCATATCGAAAACTTTTATTTCAGTATTGCTATAAATACGTACTATTGAGTACATGCAATTAACGAATAATTTACCTGGAGGAGGAATCAATGTGAAAGTAAAAGATAACATTTTATTTTATTTTATCTTTAAATAATCTTACGAAATAGACAAAAATATACACTATATATACATAAAAGATAGGATGGAAAAGATTCATTTTAGTGACTTTAATTGTTATAGTTAAAGTGCCTCTATGGCGTAACTCTTTCAATAAGAGCGCGTAGGTAGGTAGGTAGGTAGGTAGGTAGGTAGGAAGCAAGGAAAGTAGGCAAATGTGTAGGTTAATTCTTCATAAACTGATTGGTATGTAGGATTTTAGGATGGTAGTTGTGTAGAAATATGTTATTTTCTCACAAACACGGTGACGAAAAGGTGATGATTGAAAAGGAAAAGAAATGGCAAAAAATCCGATGGAAATATCAATGCTATAAATTAGCCAGCACTCATCCCTGTGTTTCACCATTTCTAAGTTACAGTTAATTTCAGCTACGGATTGGTGTGGTGTGCGTGTTTTATTTTATTATTCCGAAATATCTTCGAGGTCATCTTCTTTACTATATCTACCATGACAAGTTCATTGGTTAATTGGAAGAAAATTACTGTAATATGAGATTTTACGGCAGTGAATTGTTTATTGAAAAGATACGTTAGGAGAATTTTTTATTCACGTCTATAATATAAAAAGTGCACGAGAAACCTGTAAGTGACGTACAACAAATCGATTTACTAGAAAATATCCCAGGTAGAAAGAAATAACCGTGCAATTTAAATCGTGAAAAAAAATTGATTTTGTGTTATACCAATGATTACTAATAACTTGTTCGGAGAGATAAACACGTTAATACAGGGACCGTATGATGTATATCACAAATAGATTAATGACAACGTCCATCAAGCTTCATTTTTTAAAATTGCTGAATCGTTGATCATGATATTGATGACGATGGGCATGTAAAGTGGAAGTGTTGAAACTCGTAATTGGTATGAGACTGATGACGAAAACATAGAAAATATATATTATTCCTGTAAATATTAATTTTAAAAAGTGTACATAACATTAATGTACGTGTCGTAATAACCATTAATGTTAGAAAGCTAGACAAAAAACCAAACCAAACAATATGAATCTCAAGCAATACAAGATTATGATTTTTTTTAAAAATGTGTGATCGAATCTTGGTCGTAGAAATGAACAGTGACCGATATTTTAGCATTTTATGTCAAAACAAATTCACCGAAACTGAGATATATTATTATTATATTATTTGCGTTTGTTCATTTTGAATTTGCATTATGTGTGTATCTATTCAGCCCAAATAATTATGAATAGATAGTAAAATACCGTGTCACCTTTTTAAGTTTTAATATTTATTTTTATTCAGCTAAAAAAAAATAAACACTTCGTGGTGAAATAATACTTCAAAGACTTTCAAATCAAAAACCTTTCTCTCTCAGATGTAATATATATATATATATATATATATATATATATATATATATATATATATATATATATATATATATATATATATATATATATAATATTTCCCGAGTTCCTTTTCATAAAGAATTATACAACGACTGGTATATCACTGATGCAAAGTACATACTATGCATACATTTTCTTTACATTATATACAAATACATGTATTTGCCCTTTGAATTGAGATAAGATTTACGACAGGGAGCTGTGTATTGATTGAGTGTATGAACTCCTCACATCCGCGACTGTCTCCACTACAACATGTAGTTATATGCTTTTTGTGGCTATTCACTATCACCTTTGCATATTGGTAAGTTGATTGTTTCCTTTTTTTAGTTTCTTTTTGTCATCACATCGATTAAATCAATTCAATATACACTTATTATTTAAACATGAATGTTTTAATGACGAAAGTAGAGCACTACAAACACTTGGTTAGTTATGCCATTCACATGAACTATTTATTATCAATTCACGTACTGGCGCATGAAAATGTATATGGAATAGAAATGGAATATAAACTAAGCGAAATGACGAACCACCACCAAGGGGCAATAAACTATACATAATATTTACAGTTGATCTAGTCATTATTCTGTGTTAGTAACAGTGCCACCGACAGTAAATCTCTCTCTCTCTCTCTCTCTCTCTCTCTCTCTCTCTCTCTCTCTCTCTCTCTCTCTCTCTCTCTCAATTTGAATTTAGTTGGAGTTTGAATATGGCCTTGAATGAAATTGACTTTGATTCTTAAGAAGATTTTAAAGATGATAACGCCATCTGGCGTGATCTCTTCCATACTGCAGATAGATACTGTGAATGGAGACGAATTGCAGAGGAAGTGCAGACGCTCGAGCAGAGGAAATCTTAAAACTGAAGCACGACCTATTGCTCAAGCAAGCCCAAGCGTCATTGTCATGGATGCCGCAAATAGTTTAGAACGCAAATTGGCCTAAAGAGCAACTCATGCATTCATAGAAACCAAACCAGTCAGTGAAAATGTTATGGTCATCTTCGAACTCAAGAAGGTGCATTAACAATGCAAAAAATCATCACCAAAAGTAAATGACATTTACACTTTTAAATTATTCATTATAGATGTTCTTCGTGCTGCAAGAAGGAGGAGTAAGTGGAGATAAATATATTATTCGTATATACTCAGAAAACATCGTTGAACATACATTCGCTTTGCTATCAATATTTAAATACTGCTAATATGCTATGTATTATAACCCGACTTGAGCTTGACCCTTTTCTCAGTCTATTCATAAATATACGTCTATGTTGTACTTTTAAATGATTGTTGTGTATATTATTCTTCGTAATTTGACAGTAATCATATGTAAATGTTCAATAAATATGACACTTGATTATTCGTATATGATTGGTTCAACGATAAATCAATTTGTTGAAATCTCCACACATCTTACTATTTATCGACTGCCGAGTTTATCTGGTTGTAAAGAAATTGTGATGAAAATCGTTTTGTTATTATAGAAAATTTCCAGTTAATAACATTGAAATGGACAACTACGTCTCATTTTCTAACTATAGCTTAACAATATTGCTTGCATGTATATATATATATATATATATATATATATATATATATATATATATATATATATATATATATATATATATATATATATATATATATTCCATTGCTTCTGCGTAATATTTCAATGTTTCACGATATTCTGATTCATTATAACCTCCGTCATCATCATCATCATCATCATCATCATCATCATCATCATCATCAAGGGGCCCTGAGTGGCCAAGTGGTTTTAAACGCTCTCCGTTACGGGTCACTGCCATCTCACCTCTGTCTGCGTGGATTTGATTCGGCCAATGTGGATACGTGAGAAAGCTTGCCAGTAGCTTCTTGTGGGTCGGTGGTTCTTTCCGGGTTTTTTTTCCAGTTTCTTCCTCCACCACTAATAGTGGCCGCCATGTATAATCTATCTTTGCTGAAAAATGGCGTTAAACCTTACAACAACAGCAACATCATCATCATCATCGTGATCGTCATCGTTGAGTGGCGAAGTGATCTAAGGCACTCACATTTTTTATAAGAATGCTTACACATCTCATCTCTGTCCATGTGAAATTAGTAGATGTGCGAAAAAGCTTGCCATTAGCTTTTCAGAGGCGTTGGTCCTTTCGGTAGTTTTCTAGGATTCTTCCTCAATCAAAATATACTGGCCGTCAATATATATCATGTGCTGAAAAATGGAGCCTTAACCCACAAAATCAAAACATTATCGTCGTTATTATTATTATTAGTATTAGTATTATTATATTGTAGAATAATAATAATAATAATAATAATAATAATAATAATGTAATGATGATGATGATGATGATGATGATGATGATGATGATGATATTGATGATGACGATAACTTTAATTTTAGAAAATAATACATACAGTTCTCTGAATTAAGCAACCAATATGTAGTCTGCAGTGATGGAATATTAAAACTGTCAGTTCAATATGTACAAATATACAAAGACTTTCTACAGTGTCCAACACACACGTAATCATAAAATATAAGCACACATACATACAGACATTAGATTAAAACATTCAGGTATCTCAATAACAATAACGTACAACATATGTATCTCAAAGTTAGATATCTCTGTTTGAAATTTGGCATAATAAGAAAAAAGAAATTTGTTAAAGACGCGTCCTTGAAAAATAATCATGGTGTTTATTTAATATCATCTGGAATGATATTCTACAGCACTGTGGTGGAATATGTAAAAGAAGTTTTGTGTATGTTCGCAGCTTGATATTTCAAAACCCATCCATGATGCGTTTGGGGTTTTACAAAAAAAATCTTAACGCTTCTTTATGAATTGAATTGTGATTTATTCTTGGGTTTGATCGACGTTAATATTGATTAAATCAGAATGAAGATGGAATTGGTCTGTTTTGATGTACTGATTGTATTGTGTGTAATAGGTTTATTTTGAAGTACTGATTGTATATTGAGTTATAGGCTTATTTTGAAGTACTGATTATATTTTGTGTTATATGTTTATTTTAAAGTACTGATTATATTTTGTGTTATAGGTTTGTTTTGAAGTACTGATTATATTTTGTGTTATAGGTTTGTTTTGAAGTACTGATTGTATTTTGTGTTATAGGTTTGTTTTGAAGTACTGATTGTATATTGTGTTATAGGTTTGAGATAGGCACGCATTCTATTTTATAATCACTAACTTTGCTCTGAAGAACAATCTCTCGACGCCACAACATTCTCGTCCATTGTTACCCTTTTAGATTTTGGGATATATTTCGTCTGTCCGTCTGTCTGTTCACATAACCGTTACCGTAACTTTGGGTTTACATCGTTGTGGACTGTCATGAAACTTTGAAGATATGATATTGCCGGAGTTTGCAGTAATCTGCGAGAGGGGTTTAATCCTTGGTCCCCGTGCTAGGATGACAGAGATGGAGTCACAAGTCAGATGTAATTAGTCACAAGTCAGATGTAATTAGTCATAGGTCAGATGTATTTAGTCATAGTTCAGATATAATTAAATGGCAAACGCAATGACATTTTAAAATCTTTTAAAAACAAAATTCAAGACGCATGATATATACACAGATTTTGTATTAAGAATCCCCGTGTCACTGTTTGGGAGTAGACGTGAACAAGGGACGGGGTATGTGTGTATAATATGCGTTGATAAAATTATGGCAATTTGGGATATCATGACCCAATTATGAGCTCGTCGTTGTTGTTTCTTTTAATTGGGGCTGGGGTGTCTTCATGAATTTCTCTACTATCTTGAGAACATCAGAATGATGTAAACGTTCATGTGTCGAGTTATGCGTTGACTTAATATTCTTTAAATCACCAGTTGAATCCACAAGGTAAACTGCCTTTCTTGTTAGTGTTTTCGAAGATATATGAACATTTGGGTAATCTACATGATAAATGATACTATTAGACTTACGCAAATAATATTTGCCATTATTACAAACACATCTTAAACGAATAGCAGAGGAATCATTCTAATATGAATATTACATATAGATGAACAGATATGTGTGTGTGTGTGTGTGTGTATGTGTGTGTGTGTGTGTGTGAGAGAGAGAGAGAGAGAGAGAGAGAGAGAGAGAGAGAGAGAGAGAGAGAGAGAGAGAGAGTTAATGAATTTGTTTACCTACATAAACCAATTATTCATTTCAAACGCTGTGTGAGTTCATTCGTGCCTGGTTTCTGTCAGCGGTAAGAATGAGCCATGCATTTTGATAAACAGGAAAATCGTTCTGGTCATAATGATTCATCGTTATCGTGACTGGTTGTTATTATCATCGATGTACTGTAATTATAGCAACGCTTCATCCGATTAATATCCTCTCACGAGCATGGCTTTTAACAAAGTACACCAGTAGTATCACAGTGGAGCTTTTGGACCGGGTACACTGACATCTGTCAAGGCCTTCTAATCTTATGACTTTAAGAATGCCACTAATGCCGCCTAATCGTAAGTCATCAGATAAAGATTGGTTAAACATTAATTGAAGGTTGGGAACATCCTGGTTCATATTGAAATTGTCCAAGTTGGGATCGGGATGGACTGCAAATAAATATATGGATATTCAAGCACGTACCTCGCTAAATATACCACTCCGTGGTTCAAATCATATTGTGTTACGACTCCATAGTATAAAAAAAATTACAGAAAGAATATAAACCAACATTTTTGCAGACGTAAAAAATATTTTAATTATCAAAGTTATACAATGAAATTGTAAGTAGAACGTACAGTATCATGAATTGAATCTGAATGAATTTTAGATCCTCGAATGCCCTGATCTGTCAACAGCCTTTATGCCACAAAATGGCATTGTCCAGAACTCCTTTGAGTAATTCACAATAGTTCATGATTACTATTTTAGTCTAAATACTACTATTTAGTTTCAGTTAATGTTCTAAACAAAACGATGACAATAGGATTTGAATTGGCGCAAGCTTCTGCATTGCATCCTGCGAGCGACCATACAGACCTACCGCGAAACTACCAAAACTATCTAGGGTAACTCAACCCTAGTGACTTAGAATTTCCTATTTCCCTGTTGTACTTCTTCATTTGCACGGATATGATCACGACTTATTAATTCAAGGAAGGGGAACTGCATCAAAGGCGCCAATATGTGTAATCCCTAACAACGTGGACAATATATGACGATATAACGTTTAGGCTTGGGCAGGTGCAGTTCATAGATTCGTTGCAGTTCCTTAATTCCTGCCTGGACAAGGTAGCCATTCACCTTGTGGCAGGATCCCGTGATCGATTCAATATCACCAGTCTGTACGGTATTGCTAACCCTAACAAAAGCTGAGATGACATTGAAACAAGGAGTATACTCACATGAGTACACGAGAGATTCGGTTAAGTTTCATGCAATCCACTTACCACATATTAAAGATTTTTTTTACCCATTTCTGACTCAAGAAGGTATCAGCACGAAGGACAATGAACACGCAATGTCTGATCTGCATTCAAAATGTAAATACATGTAAGAATATCATGGTTTGTATTGCTTCCTGATAAATGGAAAATGGAAATATATGAGAGTGACAGTGACATCAAGTACTTCCTAGAAGTTGTCCTGGAGTATTTTGACGATCTTTTCAGCGGCCAGAATGAATATTCGATATCCCCATCAGAGCATCGGTTCCACGACCACCATTGATTTCTTTTCAACAATTGATGGAGCTTCTGCCATTGATCATCTTGAAGCTATTTGATCGACACCTTAAGAAGAACATTACTCCCACTGATTAGGAAGAATTACCAAATCAAATAAAAAGTCTCGATGATCGTGAACACAAACATGGGACAACCAAAAGTTCCACAGAAGGGTTCCATGGGAGACTGTAGACCAACAACAGATAAATTAACTTATGGATCTCTGGAAACAATTGTATGATCAGTTTGCGGAGGGGAACACGCATAAATGACACCATGGATCCAGAAACGTTGCATGTGTTGATGTACAAACTCATAGAATAAGTCAATGATGTATATAGTACGACACCGATGATGACACTGAAGCGCTTTCCATTGAAACGTTTCGTGTTAGACACGAGATTTATGTTGCGATGCAGCATCTTGCTGTCATTTTCATGTGCAATTTTTCTGAGTCACATATTCGGGTTTCGAAGAGATGTTCTCGAAGCTATTGTTGGAGAACAAAACACAGTCACATTATACCGAAAGCATGAATGCAATTACGCATTTTGGAGTGCTGCTTGTCTCGCTGATGGCATCGTGTTATTGCTCATTTAATATTGTGTATGCATGCCATAATCCCTTTAATGGCTACAGAAAAACGTTTGATATCGTTTATGAGTTCTGGAGGCACATCACCGCTTTCGTTTCTCCAGCTCATAGGAGACTCGACAGAAACTAACGTTAAATAGCTTTCATGGCACATAACCATCCAACAGGGTGTCAGCGAACCAATCCATATATTTATAGCGTCTAAAAACACGGAGCATGGCGACAACTCTGTAGTAAATCTATATATCTGACCAGATATAAGCGTTTAACGATTATCTGAGTTAAAACGTTCAGCAGGAGCCCGTCGAAAATCATTTGCTTGACTTCGACAAGAATCATGCATATAACAAGGTGTTATCGTTCAATTGTCGACACCAAAAGTAGCGACACAAGTCTGCCGATTTCCCAAACAGAATTCATTGGGGTTGTATCCAATTTTTTACTTTTGGTCGGAACACCTGGACCTGGTTAAGTGATTAGCAAAGGTTGACAAGCATTTTTTAAACACGTATTGCTCGTCGGCAGGCTGACTCGCTTTCCCCCAATTTCAGATTTGTTGTGATGAATCTCTCTGACAAGATGTTGTTATTGGTGGGTGCAGATGGTCAGATAAGGGTTATTGATCAGTTAGTGAAAAACTAACACGTTTTTCTCATCTAGTAATTAAGCCTGTTAAATTTTATTAATAATGAAGTCAAATCACGAGTTAAGTTTGGTCGAAGACCAAATCAGCTTGCGAAAATATAAAGTGCAATACGAAATAATTTCTCAATTACATTGAAACCTTTTCTGACAAAATTAACTGAAATTATTTGCATATAGTTAACCTGAACATAACGTGATCAGCTCAATGTAGCCAAGCAAGGGACTATCACAGTGATATTAAGGTTATCCTAGTATGTGGTAACGCACAAGCAAAACGTGTGGAATATTTCCATTTCTCGCAGCAATTCCCGCAATATTACCGGCTGAAGCTCCATCCGATGCAATAGCGGCTGTCGTAAGGACCATCAGAACTGCATCCAGCATGGCTCTGAAAAAGTATGTGACTGGACGCATAGCGTCTCAATAAAGGAAAACGTAATCATCTGCCTGGTACAATTCACAGATAGCTTCTCAAATGTTTCTCGCGCTTTCTTCAATCATTTAAAAAAATCTCATAGTACACACTCACGTGGAAGGGGAGAGTTAAATTAGGAAATTAATTGCATCTAGAAGGCGTTGACCTATATCAACAAACCTTGTCATGAAGTCCCATTTTACAAAACTAAATCTAACTGCTGAAGAATTAGTCACACTTGAGTATTTTGATTTATTCGTATATTTGCGAACAGTTTACACATAGATACGCCAGCAGACGATTGTTTATGCCTTTTGGATTACTATTTCAGGTATATGAATTTTAAGCTTATCGTTATCCATTTTGGACGAATTGCTGATTACAAAATCTTTACTATGGACGGACAAAGGAACAATAAGGGAGAGCAAAAGAAAATAATACTGAAAACGTTTGTTTTTATTTGATTGCTTGTTTTCAAAACATAAATCCAGCTCTCAATATCAGTATGTAATGATACTTTGAATCCGTAGTGTTAGGAGTGATAATGTTAAAAGATAAAATACCTTTAAAGTCTGCTTTTTATAATAAATCTTTAAATTTTGTTTTTTTATATTTCCATCAGTTAATAAAAATTACGAGATATTGCAAAACATTTTGTATACGTGTTTGGCATACAATGTGTCCTTTTGTAAACAGTGTCGTCTTGTTTGAAGTACTTGTACAACGTTGTTACGAATTTGAAGGAATGCAATACTTCCTGATGATGCCATATCATGTAATAATAATACTAATACTACAACTACTACTTCTACTGACTACTACTACTACTACTACTACTACTACTACTACTACTACTACTACTAATAATAATAATAATAATAAGAAGAAGAAGAAGAAGAAGAAGAAGAAGAAGAAGAAGAAGAAGAAATGTCAGATAGGACCTTAAAATGATTATTAGAACATATTTGTGAAAATATTTTGTTTTGATTGTGTTATAGGATTTCATATACGATGTGATGGAGAAAATGGCATCGATGTTGCAGAGGTCATGAAAGGCATGAACATAAAACTTTCGGTGAGTGTCTGAAATTGGTATTGCATCTATCTATCTATCTATCTGTCTGTCTGTCTGTCTACCTACCTACCTACCTACCTACCTATCTATCTATCTGTCTATCTATCTATCTATCTATCTATCTATCTATCTATCTATCTATCTATCCATCCATCCATTCCGACATCTAACAAAAAAGCTGAGTTCATTGAATTTCACGAGAGCAGGAAGCGAAAAAGGAAGAAGCTGGACATATGTGCTTACATGGCTTGAGGTCATTGCTGTGGGTTAGTTAAAATATTGCCAGATGATGGATTTTCCCATCGAGATGCTCATGAACTGGTATTAATATTTAATGTTGATTGTTTCTTTAATAACATAAAATACATTATTATTGTGTAACATGCCAGATATGCTTTTGCCAGATCAATATAACGATAACATGATAAAGCATTCCTTGCATTGCACACTGTCTTTATCAAACAGTACGGCATACTATTTATCAGTGTAATGGATTTATGTCTCTCTGTTTCTCATTTTTAGTTAATCCAGTGCAACTACATTGTTTTTCATAAGTACCAATTTGAACCTTAACTTTCGGAACTTCTTCTCGAGAAATTGGATACAAATGAGAATACCAATTACTGCATCTAGCCATAGCCACACTTCATCGTTTCTATATTTTGCTTTATCAATTGCATTCTTCCAAAACATTTTTTTCTTCTTCCAGTTAGTCTAATTAATGAAATTTCAAGAGAAGTTATTTAGTGCATGGTTTTTGGAACATAGGCCAACAGGAACATATCCTGTCTGGGGTAAGTTCGTTTCATAGTTTAGGAAAAGCCCATCTGCTTCGAGATAGTATTTAATAAAGTATCGGTGAGTTTTCATAAAAGGTTATCTTGCTTCGTTATATTTAAATTGTTTATTTTACAAGACGTGGTCAATTTGGTTTATGGAAGGATTTTTTTTTAATTGCAGGATTTATGCTGGAAGGGACCAAAGGCGATGATTCGCACTACGCAACCTCCAGCCAGTGTGCGTTTCTCAGTGAATGGTGTAGATATTGGTAACTATTCCAAGTTATCATCGCAACGTAACACACGTTTAATCTATTTTTGAGATGTTATTATTCCCATTTGCTGAATGTGCTAACCCATGTTGTTACAGACTACACGCTGTACACATCAAATATGCATGTATTTTAAATATCGCACAACAGATACACCGTCAAGTCACTGAAGCTTTTCCAATCTTGGACCACCTCCCTAGTGAACAATAAGGAAATTACAACATAATACCAGGTGGAAAAAGATCCTTTTGGAACATCAACCGTACTAACGCTTAGAAATTAAAACGTGGCTACGGATTTTAACGAATTCGGACAATTGCTACACCTACGATCAACAGAACGGGAAAAGGTTTCGTTTCAAGTTTCCTCTGACCTATCCTTTCGGATATTTGGACTTAGCCCAAAGCACGCGGTAGCACGAAAGCATAGTTGCGTTAAATTGGAACGACCACATGTTGTCCCTTTTTATCGAAGCCTACCAGTTGATATCAATAAGAAGAAAGTGTATCTTTTAATTCATAACAATTAAAACATATTTCGTCTCTTTAATAAGCCACCGCATGAGCTAAATTTACAAGACAGATTGAATAATGGATAAACGGCCCATTTTCCGGCATAGTAAAGTTATAAATTAAGTTTCAGCTGTTAAGAAAAGAAAGAAAAAATGTTTTATCGATATCAGATACGTACATTTCAATACAGAGTGACCCAATTTCGTTTGACTGTCAAACCGGCAATCTCGTGTCACTACTACATGTGTTCACCAAATTCTGTAGGGTGCTCTCTTACCTCTGATTCTAGCACAACTGTTCAAAATATATAAAACTAGGTGTGAAAATTTCAGAGGACATTTCATGTACAAATTATTCTCTCGATTCAATTAGCAAAAATTATTATTATTATTTGTATATTTATGCATCCTTTTCCGTGATTCAAAACTGATTAAATTTCAGGTAGGATTAACCCTACCATTCTTTCACAGAAAGGTCCCATTCACAAAACAGTAGCATAGTCTCATTTACCTTACTGATATTTATCCACCTGCCTCGATACATACGTCGTTGTTGTTCTTGTACATTCCTCTGGTATTCTTTCTGATTTCCCCAGTCAGTATCTTGTGAACCAGAGTTATTACTAGGAGGGTGCGGGGATGGGGGCGGGGGTGCACACCGCACCTAGAGAAACCATCAGACGGTGTGACACCAAAATGACTGTCTATACAAATTTATATGGTCTGTTACGCAAGGTGTCTCATAGTTGTGACACCATGATTTACCGCACTGGGCGACACCAACCCTAGTGACGCCACTGGTGTGTACACATATATGAAACAAACAAAATAAATGGTCATTTAAAGCTGATTAATTCGAGACGAATAATGAATGAGAGGATTAGTAACATCCCAAAGTTTGGTAATGCGGTATTTTTATGACGATTTGTCTCTGGATTCATGCCATAATGGAGGAAGGAAAGAAAATGTAACTTTAAGTATGACCAACAAATTACATTATAACGAGTAGAAGAAAACTGGCTAGATCTGATAGTCAATACATTGGTCAACAAGAATTAGGTAGTGTGTAGGAAATCAAATAGGGATCTTAAAGCATCATTTGTTATCAGTACGTTTACACCAAATAAAAGTCATATATATTTTTTTTCTCGTGATAAATAATTCTTGCTGAAAATTGTTTACATTTAATGAGCTGATATAAATTTTGTACTATTTGTAGTTAGGAGAGTATTTTGGACTTTGTTCACATTAAGAATTCTGTGTGGCACGTATGTAACATCATCTTTTTCTTTTGTAGTTGGTGAAATACGCATGGACGAGGAAATGGTGAATGTATCTGCATCCTTTGCGAACTACACTCTACGGGTGCCTCATGACCAACCTTGTGGAAGAAGTAATATTAAATTATATTACTACTACTGCTACAAATAATAATAATAATAATAATAATAATAATAATAATAATAATAATAATAATGTAACGACACCCTCTTAGTAACAGAGGTATTTATTTGGATTTACCTACGCTATCAACGGAATGACCGCCTTCGATATTATGACCCAGTGTGAGTGAAAGATAGAATATCAACAGAGAACTGGGCAAAATTATTGGGAAGAAATAATACAATACCAGCCTTATTACAAATGTAAACAAACAAATTAATAGTGGTAATTTCAATTCAACTTAAACGACATCAACATGATATAGTAGCCGGTTTTTTTATTTAGATTTATTTCATCATCATAACGAGTGGTGAAAAGAGCGTAATTTCCTCAGTTCATTGCATCTCCTTTCTCTTGACACTGTTCCAACATTCCTATTTCCTCCAGTCTTCCTATTCCGACTGCCTCGTCCTTCATGGCCTTCCTAGATTTTACTCTAAACTCGGCAGTTCCTCCTTTCGGACTTCACTTGTCACTTTTCCCCTCCTCCGGACTTCACCCGTCACTTCCCTTTTTTCAGACTGTCTTCAGACTGTCGAGCCCTCTCTCACTCGGAAAAAACGTTTCTTTAATGCTGTTAACTTTAGAACTTGTGCATCCAGCACTAAATCTCGTCTTTCTCACAAGACAGACATCTGGTTCCTTTCTTGATTAAGGAAGAAAGCACTGTTCTTTTCTTTGGCTTCCTCGGAGCCAACTTACTCTTTCTCAAAGAATTTCGGACTAAAGAATTTCGATCAAGGTTGTCACTTTAAATTCACAATACTTCCAAGGAGTACGGCTTAATTTCACTCGGCTAATCATAAGCAGTGGTTTCTGTAATAAAACAAGTTCCTAAGACAATCATTTGCTTCGACAGTCAAAATCTTTGAACTACGTTATATAATTTTTTCTGCTGACTCTTTTTCAAAACCCGTGTTACGATATCCGGTCAATTTCATTGAATCGGAACACTGGCCCCTTTAAAGGTAAAGCACTGATATGAAAGAATTTAAGAATAAAGGTAGAAAAGACCCTTCATAAACAATCCGTGGTCTAAATGTGATAACTCCTAATGTTCAGTGCATTCAACTTTATGGTTCACTGTTTATTCAAAATTCGATACTTCACAAATAATAATAATAATAATAATAATAATAATAATAATAATAATAATAATAATAATAATAATGAAGGAAGGAAGGAAGGAACAGGATCAAGGAACAATTGAAATAAGAAAATACAGACAAATAAGAGAATTATGAAATTTATTATTTTGAACACGAACGAGAATCAATAAGAATAAATTGAACATTGCAAGAGTGTATGATTAAATGATCAAATATCAAACTTCATTGTTTTATTTACAAAATGACACTTAATTTAGTAAATTACAACAGCTTTGTATGTGCGTTTTATTGAATTATTGTATTTAACCCAGCAATAGCCGGTGTGTGGACTATGAAGCAATAAATGATTATCTCTTTAGGACTTCTAAGCAACGAAATAAGTTTTATTTATTGTATAGGCTATATGTGGTCGTTTGATATTAGATGGTTTGATAACTATCAATCTCGGTTAAAGATCTCTTCGGTAAATACACATTTGTTTGGTTTTAATAAATTTATGATCAAATGTTAAGAAATAATTAAATATATAAATAAATAAATATTTGTCACCTTTACGGTAAAGTTGAAATGTAGAAGGAAATTTTTTCTTAAGAATCTTAGTATGAAGGTTGAGTCTATATTTTTCTGTCAGCATGTAAGTCTTTCATCATTCAATTTCATTATTTATCTAATGAGTTTTGATTTATGTAAACGTGTGTGAATGCTGATTTGAAGAAGCATTTATAAATGATTTAACCTAACATGAACACTTCCATGATTTCATGCTTCAATGTTTTGCAGTGGATTTACCTGTAAAGGCAATATTTTCAAATGAAGTGCGGAATACCACTCTACATTTTCATGTAAAATGTGACTACAAAGGTAATCTGCATCTGGTTTGTCCTTAACTATATATTTATTTACATATCTTACTTCTAATAAAGCCACATGCAGTATGTACAAACTTGTATAAGCCCATGTATCAATCCAGCTACACATCCACACATCATCCTCCCCCTCCTCATCCAATGAACCTTTATCTGAATTGTTACAACTATCACCAACATCTTCGCCACCACCGGGGGCCCTGAGTGGCCGAGTGGTCTAAAGCGCTCTCCGTTACGGATCACTGCCGTCTCACCTCTGTCTGCATGGGTTCGAGTCTAAGATTCGGCTAATGTAGTATGTGAGAAAGCTTGCCAGTAGCTTCTCGTGGGTCGGTGGTTCTTTCTGAGGGTTTTCCCGGGTTCTTCCTCCACCAATAATACTGGCCGCCATGTATAGTCTATCGTGTGCTGAAAAATGGCGTTAAACCCTAAGACAACAATAAAAATCTTCGCCACCTTTCACGCAACGAAACTGACATAACACTGCTTCAAACTAACTTGAAAACATCTACAGCAAATTTAACGTAAGAAAACATAAATGGTAAAATTCAACCCAAAAGAGTTTTTAAAAAACTGAGAAACAAAATAAAGATATGAATTCTTTCTCAATGCTAGAGCTGCTTCAATTTTCTGATCATTGCGATATGAGATAATTTACGCTGTAATATCACTGATTCGCAGATTTTCTTTTAACTGACAATTAAGTTTCTAAAATGAACTAATGATTACAATGACATGAAATGGTACCAGACACCGAAAATGACTTTTGTCATTTAATGGCACAGCAATTAAGTCATTTTGGATCTTCGTTTTTGAAACGAAAACCGAAGAAAACTTAAAATGATTATGCCATGGTACATTCGACTTGCCTCGGGCAATGAAGGCAGAGTGTATCATAAGTGCAGTAGTATAACCCCAAACAAGCAGGCCTTTGATTACTATCTCAGGCAAACGGATCACCAAACAAGCAGGCCTTTGATTACTATCTCAAGCAAACGGATCACCAAACAAGCAGGCCTTTGATTACTATCTCAGGCAAACGGATCACCAAACAAGCAGGCCTTTGATTACTATCTCAGGCAAACGGATTACGTTGTTTGCAATTCAACAGCCATAGAGTGAATACAGCTAGTTGCAAGCACTGTAAAGCGTAAATGGATTCTAACACACACAGACAGACAGACACATACATATTATCAGAAATGAATTAAAATGAACAATGAGGGTTTTATATGCAGTTGAGTAGACAGTCTCTGAAGGATGCCTAATTTCCCACGACATTTTCGAGTTTTATATCGATTGTATCTAGTTATATAGATTATATTTCAAAACTTGTGTTACACGTTTGCATTTGGTTCATTGATCTTGAACAAATTGGCGATTGTCTGATTAAATTGTTTCTATTTTTAAATAATAAATTATTTAAAGTATTTTTCGTATTTTGGATCCTTTTTAAATAAATTATTTAGATGTAAGTTTGGATGGACATATTAATGACAGGGTTATTTATTCTTTTAAATTCAAGCGATCGACTTGGAACTGTTTATGATGACAAGTCCAAACAAAGATGCATTCAGTAATAACACACAGCTTGCGATCCAGGACGGTAATACGTGGATAGAGACGTTCTCCAAAGCCGGTGTAAACTACATAACCGTACGTTCTTCGAGTCGTTTCTTATTGGATTTCAGTCATTATTACCTTAAACCCATTTGAACTATACAAATATTAAAATTTAGTTCCTGACCTCTTGGGTGGCATTCACAGTTTAGCGCAGGGAGTTTTAAAAGCACGTCTTATTTATTGGTATATATCGTAGTCCGGTAACACAACCTCCAAATTTGTAGCCGTATGTTCAAACGAGGACAAATGTTTGGTGGCTAATTTATGAGACAAATGCTTACAAAATACACACGTGCAACAGTTTTCTACGCTCAAATATATGAGATTACTACTACGCTCTTTGAGATATTACTAATCTTTATAAATTTGGTTTTCTTCTATGTGCCTTAATCCTGAATTTCAGTGGCTCGGTGGATAGCAAGCTAGATGCAATACCAGAACACGACAGTTTTGAATTCTGGTCAGACTATACCGCGTTGTCGGCCTTGATATTTCTCTAGGCAAGACACATTATTCCAATTGCCTCAGAGTAATATATTCTTTCAAGTGTTGACGTCTTTTTTAAATAAATCATGCAAATCAATCAAAATGAAATCTTTCTGCTGAGCTGCCAATTGCATGATTTTTGCATCTAATAGTGACCGCGTGAGGTCGCGTAATGACTGGAAAATTGGTAAAGTTACGCTGAACATCCAAATAACACACACACACACACACACACACACACACACACACACAATACAAAGTGTTTCTTATTCAGTTGATGGACAAGATGCTAAAGTATATTCGCTTTATAAACAATCGAAATATGACATGCAAGCATGGCTAAAAACTTTTAAAATATAATTACATCATTCAGATCGATCGATTTTCTATATATTGTCCACAATGAGATCAAAGAATTTGTTTCCATGCAAATAAACTTGAGAAAAATTCACTGAGTGTGATTTTCATAACATGAATTCATGTATTTGTAAACAAGCCTACATATACTTTATTATTTGACATTTGATATGAAAATTTTATATTTCACATTTGATATGAAAATTGTACAATTCACATTTGATATGAAAATTGTACAATTCACATGTGATATAAAAATTGTATAATTCACATTTGATATGAAATTGTATATTTGATATGAAAATTGTAACAGTATGGAATGGACACTATCTTCAGTAAGTTGATACATCCAAATATATATTTTTAATATTAGAAATACATTACTCATTGTAGATTAAACTGACTGACATTTGAAATCAAATTTTATCATTGACGAGTAAGAACATCATGTCGAGATTTCAAGAGTATTAGTTTTTACCTTGTAAACATTGCAAGCTAACACATCAGTAGAGTCAGTTTGTCGTGGAACATGATTTGAAAATTGTATTTAAGAATAAACACAATAAAGCATAACTAGGTGTCTACCATTAAAATAAAGAACAAAACACACATTGTTTATTTCAGGGATGGGTACAGAATAATGGGAATGGCACGTTGCCGATTACGTCGTCTGGTTCGCCTTATATCATTGCGTCATACCTCACCAAATCCAGTACAGCACTTACGGGCAATTGTTACGACGCTTTTGGCATACGGAAGAACATGTACCACATTGGTCCCTCATCAACTGTGGTTTGGACCCACACCTTCCAGAATGGTGAGATATAGTTGTGTTATGTAACTTTGTTATGAAATATAAACAATCACTACCGCAAATAACAACAACAATGACAATAACATTAACAACATCGATAGTACTAACAGGAACAGGAGCAATACCATCGTAAGTGGCATTAACAGTAACGATGATGATGATGATGATGATGATGATAATAATAATAATAATAATAATAATAATAATAATAATAATAATAATAATAATAATAATAACTATTATGATGACATAAATGTTGATTATGAGGACTGTAATCATAACAATGAAATTAATGACAATTGTGACATATATGATAAATCTTTTTCGTTTTTACAGATCTTGGCCCGGGAGGTACTTATAATTTCTCAGGTCCCCTCAATCAGGTTCTCCAAGAACCCATTCACGTTCAGGAACTCCAGATTTGCGGTAAATATTGTTTCGCACGATGGGATCAATGGTTCAAATGTATGATAAGGACTTTATACAACAAGCTGTCAGTTGTATTAATCATTTCCCATATCGATATAAGTGGCATAAGATCTGCACATAGTTATTCCATTTTTCGTATACGTTAAATGCGTCACGAGATCACAAAGTCGGTAAACACAACGAAAATGTAGCATGTCACAATTATATATATATATATATATATATATATATATATATATATATATATATATATATATATATGGCGTAAAAAATAAACGTTTGTTCTTTCTGTTGTAATTGTCTCTTGTGGTTTCAATCGAAGCATTTATCATTTTCAGAAATATTGTTCTCCGCTGACGACATTATATACCATGATTTTGTATTAAGTGATTTATTTTATAATTGGAACAAACCAATTAACAAACAAACATTAATTGCAATGCGAGATATTTACGTTTTAACGTGTGCTAAAATCGATTTGTAGCCATGTTGTTGCAGATTCTAGAACATGAGGGTTTCTCAGAACTACCATATGCTTTCTGTGTTCGTTCTTATATTAGGTACTATGCAGGTGGAAAATGTTTTCACGTACTTTTGATAAAGAAGCACTGAGAACCATTGGTCATTCTAATCATTTGATGGAAAAATCCCGTTTGTATTTGATAACTTTATCCTGCATGTTATTTTTCAGTCAGAATCGTTTAGTACCCATTTAAATGAAACCCGAGGACTCAGTACAGATTCAGTTCCCATAGTAAACCTATCTAATCACCATGAACTTAATAATTCAATAATTTAAAAGATCTGAGTACTCATGATCAAATCTATATTTATCAGGATAGATGAAACTTGGATGTTAGCTTCTGTAAAAAGAAAATGAAATGAGCTGTGGAATTTTCTAGACCTACTTGTGTTTGAAACATGTGGTTTCAATTCCGCACCAAAGAGTCAAGTGCAAGTGCAAATTTCACTAACGAGTGTTCCAAACTCAAGACTGTCAAATGACTAACATTCCATTAATACAACATTGTCTATGCTTTTTCAGTTACAACTAGGATATGGCTTTCAAACGATTCTTTTTCCTGCAAAATGGCGAAAATTATTTTAAAAATCCTGGCCATCCAAACCCATATATTTAATGTTCACCTATTTCTAGGCTTGTTCCCATTATTCCATACAATTAGCTCCGTGTGTCCTGAAGTAGCCAAATAACGGTATTTCTCGCACTGGTCCAGTTTTGATTAATTAATTTTCGTGCAAGTGTACTTGTACCGTGTTTTGTCTTTCTCTTGATAAAATTTCAAGAAATCTTAGCAGTTTAACTGTTTAACATTACGCGAAAGATGTGGTCATTCTATAAGTGGACATTTGTCCTCAGCTTACTGTCTTTCAATTCTTTTGAATAGCATGCATCATCTGGAACAAATGGAATTCTTAAAGAAAACTAATTGTAGCTCCATGAAGATTTCTGAAGTTTTCTTGATCCCATTGGTCAAATTAAGGAAGTCATTTTCAGGTTGAAAACGCAGAATAATTAACTATTGAATGAAACTCAATTTCTTCTGAAACATGTAGATAACTCAATAAACTAGAGAGTGGCTAAGACTCGCATCAAATAAATGATACAAATTGAACGATTTCACTTTTATGGACGCACTTGTACCCCAGGTTCTCATTCATTACTCCAGTCGAAAACTGAATGCAAGTATCCCGTCACAGTTATGTCCTTTAAGTCAATAAGAGTTGAGTATTTTGTGTAAGGCTGCCATAAAAATGTGCCATCAACAAACTTGAGCTTACATTGGTAATACATTCTGGCCTCAAATTGTGGTTTTTCATCTAACAATCATTTCAGTATCTTTTATACAGGCCCTGCTCTTTTGGTCACGACTGTGGATCCTTTCAACGTTGCTAACGAGACAAGTGATACGGGACGGTGCAATAACTTAGGCGTGTTAAATGTGATCGTAAACTGTGACTCTAACACTAAGATCAGTAAGTGAATTACTTTTCCATTCGCATAACGTATGTGTCAATTTCAATCATTATATAATGTAAAAATAATAATGACTATCAGCTCCAATTGTACTTACCAGACACGCATATGTAACAATGTCAAAAAACGCCTTACCCAAAACTAACGTCTATTTATGCATTTTCAGAGAGAGAGAGAGAGAGAGAGAGAGAGAGAGAGAGTAAATTTCGAAAGATTAAATATTGGTATTTCTTATTCTACGGAACCTTTAGGTCAGCATGAGCAGACGTGCAACGTTCTTTCTGATCCATTTGACGCCGGAAGTACATCGGTCCTAACGTTTAACAATGGCCTCCAGGACGAATACCCAAAGAAGTTTAAAGTCGAGGTAAATTATTATCGTTTATTATTATTATTATTATTATTATTATTATTATTATTATTATTATTATTATTATTCAGATGATCGCTTTGATCTGATTTTATGGAAAGGCGCTCCAGGTTGTAAAACTCTAATATTGTAAGAAATCCATTTGCACTGCTGAATGAAATTGCAAGTTCATTTACGTTGTTGATACAACTATGCGTTTTGCATCCAATTTGAACTTCATTTTTCGGAATGGTCAGTATCTATACATATTGCTCTGACATGATAGCTGTTCCAGTCTTACAGCTTAGGGTGATTGTCACATAGTAAGTGTATTTTTACTCTTCACTTGTCGACTAAAGCAAACATATGAACCCTTGTGGTGATTATATATCACAGAAAAACAGCATTCAGAAACTACAGCAAACACAATCAAAAGACAGCATTCAGAAACCACAGCAAACACCATCAAAAGCCATCATTCAGAAACTACAGCAAACACCATCAGTTTTGTTATTTCAGTGTCTCCCTTCTTTTGGGGGTTGGGAGTCGTAGAGCTAACTATTTGATAGAATAACAACTGAGGTTCATGTTCAAAATGTGTTTTTACTTGGGCAAGATGACAAACATGTGATATTCGGTATTGTATTAAAACTTAATGTGTAATACTTGTTTTTAACAGTTTAATATCTGTTACGTTTCCACATCTGCGGGCTTTGATCAGAAACCGAGATTCTGAACTCAGTGACAGGTCACGGACTTGCATTATCATTGTCCACGATACTCTAGTTGCTATAAACCTATACAATTTTCTCAAGCTCATATTAATCTGTTCTTGTCATATTGGCAGTTTGGAGATTTACATGTGCTTTAATAGTTGGATTTCAGTGTTCCTTTACAATCAACGTGATAATCTGCTTGATTAATGACTGTAAGCATATTGGCAGTCTGGAGTTATACTGGTGTGTTAACAGTTGCAACGACGAAGTTCCAGTTCAACTTCCCAAGATAAAATACAGCCATCTACTCAACTATAGGTTTTCTTTTATAGCTTGGATTTCAGGGCTCCTTTGCAACCAACATCTGCATACGCCTGTTAGATTAATGACGCTATAAGCATATTAAGAGACTCCGAACAAATAGGAAGCTGAAAATAATTAAATTATCTTCAATAACAAAATCTGTAGTTTCTAAGCTTGTCAACTATGCTTACATGTTATAAAAATATAACTTCGACAAGTGCACGGAAACCTATTAAAGGTATGCACGGTGTATCGTTATTGCAATTTACAAGCTTCTTGACCCAGACTGTGTTGTATTGATCTGTGTTCCACACAAATACGGTGGACAGAGAAAATTCTCCTTGGACATCTAGACAAGTTAGTTGCATGGCAGATCAACAAATACATCGTGTATGTTTCTTCATGCGCGGTAGTATAAATAAAACAACAACAAATGTTAAAAATCCCCTCCAATTAGGGTATCTGATAGTCGGAACATCTTCTGACCCTAGCTACCCCAGTTTTGATATTTATTGCATACATTTATGTTGGAATGCAGGGTGAAAGTCATTCGCATAACGAAAAGTTTGAATTCGCCGCCACGGTGCGGTGGCGGCACAGGGTAGCCACATACAAGATGGCGGAACGAACTTGAACGATATTACATCGAGTTTTTGCAGCATAAAATCGATAGGAAATTAATTATTATCCGAGACTTTGTGCGTATTATAACCATTGTATTATGCATTGAATCGGCTAAAGGCCGAGATAAAACTACAGCTTTGATAATACTTGACAGGGTACTAGGCATTTATAGTCTAATGACTACACAAATCTTGCAACGTATATGTCCATGACATCAGAGATCGACGCGACCTCTTTCGGTTGATTTCAGCTCCACGACTTCTTCACGATCAATAAGCAATCAATCGACTAACAGATAACATTATTCACTTATGATGCTCTTATTTTAATCACCCCAGATTCTAGATTATCACCACTATAAGGATTATTTTCTTTGGAATGCGGGATAGCATTACCGGTGTTAATAATTCTCAGCACCAACCACTTTTTCTGTGAATGGAATAGATTATGTAATCCAGTCTTCTTCTTGCTATTTCGATGTTCTCAGGAGGATGGGAATGACACTACTGGATGAGTTTCTGTCGTTTCAAATGACCTTTTAAACAATTAGTTGACTAAAGGTACAACATAATGACATCCTGGGTTTGGTTTATGCAGCCCTCGGTAGATTTTCTCATCTCTCGCGACTGAGCTAGGCTGGAATCATTATCTTCGTTGTCAATTATTCAGTTAATATGAGACTGCTATAATGGTATAACATTAGCTGCATCAAAATAGCTTTGTTGCTTATCCACTCAGTTGCCATTAAAAGCAAGAGGAGGGTACTAATATAGATCAAACTTTTCACTATTTTCTTTATCTTAGTATTAAATCCTAGATTAAGGAAAAAAGCACTATACTTATATACATATAAAATATGCCAAAAAAAAAAAAAGAAGACATCACTATTATCGGTTCATTACTAAACATCAAATCACACGCTCAGTCATCGTCTGAAGACGCGCGGATTCGATTCCCGCCATTGAACATGTCCAGATCAGCTACCACGATAAAATACTTATACATGTAATGTACGCGACTTGCTGTAACAAGATAACCGGGACGGATATTTCGGATTGATAACAGAACACGTTTTATGCTACAGATATAAAAATTATGGTTTAATGTGGCGATATATATATATATATATATATATATATATATATATATATATATATATATATATATATATATATATATAAGCAAAACAATGAAATGCGTGCGTAGTTTAATCCAAATATTGGATTTATTTAAACATAATTACGCACAGACTCGAAGATGCTAACAAATTATACAATGATACAAATCAATGATACAATGATACAAATAAATGATACACGATACAAAAACCCCAGAGAAATATACAAAAAAGATGAATACAGTTCACTCACGTAGTAAACAATGCAGGATTACCATATAGTAAAAATGTATACGTTCAAGTAGCGAAACTATATTTGAAAATAATAAAGGGACAGATAGCGACTCATCTTTCCAGTCCCAAAAAATATACTGGGGGCCGCAAACCCATATTAGCCCACTGCTAACAAATTACAAATAAATAGATATAATCGACTATTAGTATACAGCTCCACAGCTGGTACAATTAAGCTTCACAATTTCTACAGACTCCGGACACTCGGAATACTACGAAACATTAGACCCTCCAAATATTAGACCCTCCGGACACTCTGGTCATTTAGACAGCTCTACAGCTGGGTCACCCTTGTCACTCTTGACATTAGACACTCCGGACGCTAGACATGAGACACTCTGGCACATTTAACAGCTCTGGACACACCAGTGCATTTAAACACAACTCCCGACGTTTGACAGCTCCGGACACCCCGGACGTTTAACACCCTCGTACCAATAGCCCTACAGCTAAAGTTGTGCCAATCCTCCGTCCCTCGGATCAATAGCCCTACAGTTACAGTCCTTTAAACCAGCCGCTTGTTGACAAAACCCTTAGTAATGTGAAGACTAGGGCATAACCGACTTTTGATCCGGAAATCGGATTCCACCGGATAGTATGAACTTCCGATTAATCGGAGTCGGACAAGGCAGGAACGACCGATTCGGATAATAAAAATAATAAAGTTGAATTTCTATAGCACCGTGTCTAACACTGCGTGTCATTCGATAGTGCGTTAATAAAGTTAAATAAGAAGTCAGAAAAGTCCAATATGGTCAACACAACCACGCTGTGAGACAATCTATTTGAACTTGCGGGTGAAAACCGGAAATGAAGCCGGATATGGTAAAGTACTAAGTAACATGTTAGACACGGCAAAACCAGATACCAGAAACCCGGAAACGGAAGATGAAATTTTTTAGAAAAAAAAATACGGATTTAGCATTTCCGATTAATTGAATCGTATCCGGAATCGGAAAAATATCATGCCCAAAATCCGGAATCGGAAATCGGTAGAAAAATGCTAATCGGTTATGCCCTAGTGAAGACCCTTCACATATAGTATAGTATTTATACATTTTCGTTCTCCGTATCGAGAACACCCTGCACGTGCGGCATAGAGCGAATTGTACTCACGATTCCGAAGTACAACTGCCCATATATATAAATCACCATCAGGTATCGTTGCACACGATAAACGAAACCCGAGTACATGTATTTCCTGAATAAAAACTACATCATTCCGTGACACTTGCTTTAGTACATAAAGCCTTCAGTGTTTTGAGGTACCAAAAACACCAAATCAATCTAATTGTTCTGGTAAGGAACCCAACTAATAGCATTGAACGATAATTCCTTTGATCTCATAAAGACTTGCTAGACAATTGGTACTTAGAAGGCTAGCATAATGGCGCTCGACTTGCTATGTTCGAAAGTTATTTTGATATAGATAATGCAAAAATGAAGGTTTTAATATTTAGGAATAGGGAACGAACTATTCGCGACTTGTATGGCCTGACATGAATTTAAAAACATAAACGCATATTAACTAAACGTTTATTACATTTATTAAAGAATGCAAGAGAACTATTTTCATCTTGCATGGACTGTTTAAGATTTAAAAAGATCAGACTCCAAGTAGAGAATAACCTAGGTAACCCTTCCCATTTCATTTAGCATGATGGGAACACTTTATTGTTGGCATAGTTTACAGAAAGTAACATATTTTACCTGACCTGAACTAATGTAAAGAGAAATAGACTTAGACTCTAAATCACCACATACGTCGTTTTTTTCATCAGAATTCAAACTAATAAGGACCAATATTTAATAAGTTTAAACAGTACTTATATAAGACACTAAATCATCTTTGTTTTTCTATGGTCTTTGTCTAATTGTTTGTTTTTTCTATGGTCTTTGTCTGATAGTTTGTTTGTTTTATAGCAGCCTTGCACAAAATCTAGGTGAGAGTCGAAAATTCTTAGTGTACAGATAACGTAATGCTGACTGCCAGTTAGAAGTGTTGTTGAATGAAAACACAAACAAACCAATTCAATTAAATATACATTTTTAATTATATTTACTTTGTACACCAAAAGCAATTTACATTGAAAATGTGTAATATATAATGTTTTACTTCATTTACAAGGTAAATCAAGACACTATATTTTCCTTTTCAGTATTTATACGGTAATAGGACTATTGCAAAAATGAATGAGAATGATTTTGGACTAGACCAGGCACTCATGAGAAAAATGGGTGCCATAAAGGTTTTGGAAAAGATTCTGGAAGCTCGAGGTGAACTGTACAACTGCAGTGACGAAGAACTGCAGCAAGACGATGAGGATGACGATATGCTTTTTAATGCAACGAAGGACAAAGTCAATGACATGTCTTTAGATGAAAAACAGACAAATGCAGTGATTCTTAATCTCACAGAGCGAGTAAAGAATGCTTCTCAGCAAGAACTAATGGTAATAAGAGTATCTACGTAGCTAACGAAAACTATTACAATTTGTTTTCTTTGTTTTTCGAGTTGTCAGGCTTTGTATCTTTCATTATCTCTCATCCCTTTTTAGATGACATTTACCCTGATTCATTTTGCATTTGTGCAGGAGTGTGACCTTTGATTGATTGGCAGCAACATTGTCTTCCTTTTTATCACCCATAGTAACATGTCGCAATTTACTTGAAGTTCGTATTAATTATCAATAATACAGACTTTAAATCAATCAATTTCTTCATAAAATGAAGGCAATTAATATTCATGAAAGACGTTTTATTATCATCAACGTAAGCAAACGAATCAACGAATAGCTTATTTATTTCATAAATGAGTTTATTTTCACATTCATCATGTGCTTGATCTTACCAAACCAATATATTCTCTGTTTACTTTCGTTCATAATGACAAGAAAGTACATATTAGCTAAACTACATGCGAGAGTGGAATACCAGAGATATTTGTAATGTGGAGTAAAGAAAACGGTATTAGCAGAGAAATCGAAGGTACTATTTCTGCCAATACCCTACGAGTTCCCTTTTTGCTACATTAAAGATATCACAAATGAAAATATTGTTTAGCGAATTTATTACACTAAGGCGGCCTTTGTTTTCTTCCCGGTTTTCATATCATCAGCTCTGTTGTTTCACCTAGTTCACATCTTTCTGTTATGCGTTCTTTTCCCTGCTCAATGTTGCCTCAGCTGGCACTTTTCATGTCGCCAATAATTTGCAATTGTTCACGGAATCACAATCTTGTCTCTTGCTAATCGCCAGCTATCGCCATTGTACATGTGATGCGATAATTAGCCATTGTACATGTGATGCCATGATTGGCCATTGTATATGAGATTGCGATGATTGGCCATTGAACATATGACGCGATGACTGGCCACTGAACACGTGATGCGATGTTCAGAAATACCGTTATTTGATCTGCTGAAGAAAATTTATAGAACGTGCAAAACAAAAAAAAACTAGTCAACTACTCAAATTGAGTATAAGTTCAACTAAACTCGTTATGATCGAAATATTTGCCTTTGAACAAACACATTTTGTTATTCTTATTAGGTCGTAGTTCAATAAATGTGTATACATAAGTGGGTCGTATTTGTGCCGGTGGTGTAAATGTAATTATTGCGTAATTCACGCTGATGTACCGGGTTAAAAGTCCCATCCACATTATTTGGTTTAAAAATGAAGAATATTTATGCACGAATAATCATTAATTATTATGCATATAGAATTTTGTTAAAGTGTAAAATGTGAACAGGTAATAATCCAATTACAACGAAGAACAGTTGGGATTTTATAAAACATATGTTTGAAAGAAGTCATTTCCTTACCTTACAGGGAATTATTGGAGAAGCAGATACTATATTGAAACAACTGAACACTACGTTGACCAATGGGTGGACCATGAGAGCAGTTTCTCGTAGACAAGCATTTATCGGCACTGTGTGGGGTCTCCAGGCCTTGGCTGGCGCAAGGATCGCAAACGTGTTTTCTCCTGGAACCGAGGTTGCCGCAATAGGCGGACTGGCTTGTAGTGCGGCCCAGGTACTCAAAATGGTAAAGAACGGAATATCAAGCGAATATATGAGGCTCACTGACCCGAGGGAGATCCAGAATGGCTTAAATCAGGTGATTCAACTCGTATCTGCTGCATCTGTCGTCATGAAAACATCGTCTATGACAGAGAGTAAGTCTTATGGCTGCTTAAATTTTCTTGACGTGGTGCTTGATACATTGATGGCCCTAAAGGAGCATGTTGCCAACAACACCGTGATGGAAATGACTGACAAATGGATAATGCAGAACGAGTTTGCTCATTGCGATGAGACGTCGGTGATGGGCAAAATCAGTCCATGTCTACAGAGGTTGCTAGGCTATTGCACTGCTGACAAATGCGAGAAGATAACCGATCTACTGGTGGTCCGTGAACACGTTTGTCGGATGAAAAGATTGTCCCATGCTATCAGAGCCGGGTACAAAGACATGGGTTTACGGGATATAGAGACCATTATCAAAAGTCAGAAAGGTATATGCTTTGTTTGAGGAATTAATAGAAAATAACAGTAAGTTAATCTGAAACGTTTTCATGAGCTAAATAGAAATGTCTGTTTTTCTGTGTTTCATTTATGAAGCAAATTGGAACAAATATAGCATATTAAAAATAAAGCGGATGTTGCATCACGCGCAATCAACTCATGATTAAATATAGCCCCACGTGGGCAGTGCCTTAAACCCTACGGAAAAAAACATTGTAACATGGTTGAAATGTTTCAATAAGTGCAGCTAACTGAAGATGTTGTTCTCTGGGCGAAATTATGTTACAGTCGTTTTTATACACATTGATTTGTCATTCGTTTACCTAAAATCGAGACTTTGCACCATCTTGCTATAGATATTATGAAATATAGTGATAATATACAAAAGACAGAGTTACTAAACATTACGGGAAATAAGATCTACACACATTTTTAGACATACATGATCATGTACATATAAATGACAGACCGGTAGACCAGTTAATTATACACACAAAGAGACGAAACTACCATGAATAACAACTATACATGAAGATTGTATAGACACTAACGTAGGAAACAAATACCAATGTTCACTAGTCCAATTTAAATATATGCATAGTACATACTAGCATATGTATATATACAAAAACGCGCGCGCGTCTGTGTAAGATTTTGATTTTTAACGTATCTTTAATCATTTTTTAGTCATGGCGCTACGGTGGCTGCAGTGTGGTAGTTTATTGTGATGTATAGCAACGGTGCATCATGCTACAGACGTGTAGCATCATGTCCTACCCAGTTACATGATCCTATTACCAGGCCGACCTGTCCTAATAATAATCTCTTAATGATGAGAGCCAGGCCAGGCCACAACTAGTACCATTTTTTATTCATAAATCGTTGGCATGACTCGGCCGGGGTTCAAATGCCAAGGCGGACGCTCTAACTGAACGTTCGGTGAAAAAAAAAAATTATTGTTGTCAAAATCGTACTAAGAATGATATTTTATAAAATTCCAGTTGAGGAAACAATATTAGGTACTAGTATCAAGTGAAGCTAGGACTTGTGCAAAAATTACCAGCACCGGACCACTTACTATGTATCCTTGGTACCAACTACTAACTTGAGCTGCCTTCTATAAGTGAATAGTCTTTTCTTTTAATGATGTAATTTCTAATTTCATGGAAGGTCATTCCACATAAAGAACATGTATAATGCAGTCTGAAGGCACTTATTCAGTATCTTAGGGTTCTTTCTTATTTAAGAAAATAATTGTATTATTATTATTATTATTATTATTATTATTATTATTATTATTATTATTATTATTATTATTTAGCAAGGTGAGATAAATCAATCCCTTTTATTATTATTATTATTATTATTATTATTATTATTATTATTATTAATTCAAGGGTGGTATCAGGATAGTGGTTGTCCAAATCCATTTGCTCCAAAACGACGCACCATGGTGATCTGGGAACGTAAGTATTGCTACTTTTGCCTCGACTCTATACCTATTTAGAGGTGTCTATGTGTGTTTATATGTATGTCTTAGTGGATGGCTACATCTTGCTGAGGGCTGCTTTTAATAAATTTGGCTAATTAATGGCTTTGCTTATTTATACAATCAGTCTGTTAGCTCTTAAAAATTATGTTACACCTTTACACGTAAAATATAGCAGTGATAATACGTAGCTTGAACGTTAGTTTATTATGGAGAGAGAATATTGTAACTGTTGAAGTGTGTGATGATAGCGTATTAACGATATCAATAACATAAATTACCGTTCATTAAACATTAGATCTAGTTTGATATCAAACAAACGACCATCCTATTAGTTTTGAACAATTGTAGCTTTTCAGGGGAAACAATCGCAGTCGTAAATTACAGATTTCTTTCTTTGCTTTTTCTTTCTTTCTTTCTTTCTTTCCGTCTTAAAACATAAAGTTCAATCTAGTCAAGGTAAATAATTTACCTAGTACATCTTCAGTCATTCGAGATTAATCTATCGTTTACCCAAAAGTACACTATCAGTATTATCAAAACCATTTAACTATTTCTGTCTATCTTATAAAATCTGCTCTTTCTAATTTTTTTTTTAAAGAATGATTTCTTTATTTAATACCTTACTAGGAGATGGAAACAATCTGAAAAGCGGACACCCTTTGTGGGATGGAAGGATATGCTGGAAGACGGCTGCAGTTTGCACGTGTAATCAGTGTCCCCCGAGTAGCACGCCCTACTATGGTTCCATGTACGAACACACCACATACCCAGGGCCTATAGGAGGTTTTGGTTCTACCAAGGTTTAGACTAATGTAACAAGCCGCATAGGATTAATGCTTTAGTCTAATGCGATAAACCGAGCATGATTCAAGAATATTGCCCCTTCAAATATTTTTTTTTGTTGATTTCTTTTGTTGCTACATGTCCTCATGTATTGATGTTCTCACTATATTACATAGGGATTGATTTTTCTCAGCTTGCTAAATAATAGAAAGTTAGTTAGAAAGTCTTCGGTCATAATATGCATATTTATTATCTTTATAATATTGGCTGTGATATTAAAACAATAATTAATCCACACTTACAGTCATCTAATTATTTGGTCTTTATCATTTTAGATATTATTGGTTTATTTAACGACTATGATCTTTATTACGACCTAATAAATATTTGAATGTGTTGTATTATGTGACTTTATTTCAAACTGGATAAGTTTCAATAATATTATTTTCAGATACCTATGTAAATTTAAAATCGAAGAAATTCGATGTCTACCTTAATAAAATTCTCCATTGCAGACCCTGATAATAATGCTGAACGTATTATAATTCTCATGACTATTCGTTAATAAATATACAACCCAAATTTTGTAATCTGCAAGGGAACAAATTCAGAATCAATTTTATTTATTTATTGTTCCAAATGTATAGTCTTTAATCGTTTACCAAGGTATGTGACAAAACGTATGACAATTCAGTTTTCTGTACTTTAATCGTTTACCAAAGTATGTGACAAAACGTATGACAATTCAGTTTTCTGTACTTTAATCGTTTACCAAGGTATGTGACAAAACGTATGACAATTCAGTTTTCTATGATACTAACTAAACTATAGGTATATATTCCCTTTGACCTGCAAATGAAACGTTTTGCTTTTCAAGGAAGGCAAAACAAAAATCAATTTCATCAACGTTTTTTAGAATCAATCATATGTCGAGTACATAAATCAAATTTTTGCACAGGAATTAATGATATATATAACACACAAAGTTCGTTTTTTATAATGTTAAGTGAAAAGTAATTATTTTTGTATGATTTCAATTTAATTCGACATTGTAATTGGGATTATTACACTGTATTCTCATGCGAAGTCTAAGCCTGAGAGGGTCAAGTCGTGTGATAAGTCAAATACCATATTTAGTCACTAATAAGTAATACCATCAAACTGCACAGACTAAGACATGCAGGCATATCTGGGTCTAGATAGTTTGTTAAGGGTAGTCAGTAAAATAACAAATGTGATAGGGCATTATTCGATGGCAGATCGGTTATATCTAGATTGCAATTGGACGAGACTAATAAGTGAGTGTAGTTGGTAAGTGTAGCTAAATATGTAACTTAATCTTTGTAAGGTATCTTGTTTGTATTAGGGTAAATATTGTACATTTTAAACACTGCATGTTTTATTTTTTGTCTTTGAGAAACTATTATTGACATTAGTGTTCCAGAAATGAATGTGTTAGAAACTCTAAATCTGCAATGAAACGCACACTTTAAATGATTTAGTATTCATTACTAATGATGTAATTTATTGGGCATAACTAAAAAATCGATGGGCTGATTTGAAACGATCTATATGTGTAAGAAATATTGTTATGCTCAAATGTTTAGTTGTAATCAAACATTGTTTATGAAGTGTGTATACCTATGTGGCTGTGAATGGATGATCTGTGTAGTTTACCTCCAAACGTGATAGAGATCTAAATGAATATTTAATACGAATCGTATGCTAGATATAACATATGAATATTTAATACGAATCGTATGCTAGATATAACATATGAATATTTAATACGAATCGTATGCTAGATATAACATATGAATATTTAATACAAATCGTATGCTAGATATAACATAATTATCATTCTAAAAGAATGTCGCATTGTACTTAAGACGTTTGGAAAAATGCTTGAACATTCATGCTTATCACGGTCTTCATGGTTTCGGAAATGAAGAAAATAAATAATTTTGAATGCATCACATGACGAAATGCATTAATTGTAGAGGAACTCAATCAGCACACATCATACATTCAAATCAGCGTGTGTAATTGTTTTGGGACAGAATAAACCTTCTTAAGAAACTGGACATCGGAAATTTCTTTTTCAATAAATCTTTAAAAGTATGCAAATTAGCTTCTCGTTGTTTGTTTTGAGAGAGAGAGAGAGAGAGAGAGAGAGAGAGAGAGAGAGAGAGAGAGAGAGAGAGAGAGAGCATTAGCATTATTGTGTAATACACTCTGCTATAAGAGATTTTGTCAGGTTTGATATACATATTTCTCGTTTGTTGTCCCCCCCTCCCTCCCTGATTCCAGTAATTTGCTTAAGGTCAGACATTAGAAAAAGTTTTTTTAGTTGCTCATTAGATTTTGTAGTTAACTTTAAAACAAATTTCATTCAAACAACTTGTTTATTTAAATAGTTGGTGAAAGTTAAATTTTAATACGAGATGCAATAAATGTGAACGGTTTATTGACTGGCACGGCAAAGCTTGAACAAGTCGTTTGAAGCAGTAAAACCCTGGACTGTAAGTAATTGTTCCAGTATAAATGTCTTATCCATCTTATTTGAGGAAATCTTCAAACAAGTCGTTATTTTTTTTAAACTACAAAAATATCCCAACTTCCTCGAGGATACTATACATAGTTTAGTCTTTTTGATGCATACGTAGAACTACTCATAGTCCTAAAATAACAAACACCCACATATCACAGAATCCCAGCATACGTGTTGTGCTGTGTATCATGTTGGTTAGCTCAGCATTAATATTAAATTATTGCCTTTAAAGCTATTATATACCGCATACCTCAGTTTACTGAGAGATGATATAGATGAAAACCATTAGCAGCATTTGAACTCGTCTCTATGAATTTAGTACGGACAATCGTGATGAGGTGTGCACTAAAGTCATGTGAATTTGATCCAATTCCATCATCACTGCTGCTTGAGTGCTTATATCCATATTTCCTTCACTAACTGGTGTTAGTAATACCTCTCTCTATCTTCCGGGGAATTCCCATAATTTTAAAAACTGACATTTTAAAGCCTCTGCTGAGGAAACCAACACTTGACCATAACGATTTAAATAACTTGACCATAACGATTTAAATAACTTGACCATAACGATTTAAATAACTTGACCATAACGATTTAAATAACTTGACCATAACGATTTAATGAACTACCATCCAGTTTAAAAATTCCCGTTCATATAAACAATCTCAGAAAATGTTGTTCTAACCCAACTTGTATCTCGTCTGAATTCAAACAGTCTTTTAAGCATTGTACAGTCTGCATATCGCCCTTGCCACATTACTAAAACTACTCTTCTGAAAGTAGTTGATGACATTCTCTCTGCTTTGGATAGCGGAAAAAACATTACAGTAAACACCCTCCTTGACTTGTCTGCAACATTTGACACAATAGACCATGATAAATTACTTCACCATCTATAGCATGTATTTAGCATTCAGAATATAGCCTTACAATGGTTAAGGTTCTACTTAATCAACAGGACACAAATTGTATCTGCAAATGGAATACAATACAGCCCTTGATATATGTTGTGTTGTTGCACAGGGGTCTGTTCTTGGACCCGATATCTTCAGTCTATACACTCAGCCACTCTCAAGGGCATAGATAACCAATTGCACGCTGATGACACCCAACTATACAAATCTATCCATCCAACTGAAGTTGATGCTACCGTCTAAGGAGTACAGAGGTGCATTTCTGATGAGAATTCATGGATGACATGTAACAAGCTGCAGACGAATAATGATAAAACTGAGACCTTTCTGATCACAACACAAAGACTTTCTCATTCACATCCTTTACCTCAAACAATAAAAATCAGCAATACCAACATTGAATGCACACAGTGGGTATGAAATCTAGGTTTACTCTGGACAGTACATTCACATTGCACCAACATGTCATGAACATATGCAAGGCTGCATATCTTGAGCTGAGACGCATCAGCTCCATTCGCAAAGATATTTCAGTTGATGCCACTAAAACGCTTGTGTATTCATTAGTACTTTCAAGACTGGGCCATTGTAATTCAATTATGTCTAGTTCGTCTCAATATCTACTCCAGAAACTTAAAAAAATTCAAAACACAACTGTTTGGATGATCTTTAGTGTACCAAGATCAGAGCACAACTCTCCGCTGGTTTATACACTACACCGGCTATCCATTCGATCCAGAATCAAAAACCAAATTTTGTCTCTGTGCTACGTTTCACTGACGGACTCCAGTCCAACATACCTCTGGCCTCATCCATGCGTACACACCAACAAGATACTTACGCTACTCTTCTGTCACTCGTATACTCATTATTCCCACCAAGACCCAGCAATGTGGAACAAATTGCTCAGTAAAATTAGACAAAAGGACACAGTGATCCCTTTTAAGAGTGCCCTTAAAACGCACTTTGTCAATTGCAAGAACAAACTTAAAGACCTACTAATGTTTCCAACCTTAAATATGTTCAGCATTTTATGTTTTCTAATTTCATGGTGGTATTTTGTTGTTGTTGTTTTGTTTGTAGTCATATCATTATATATGTATAAAACACTTAGAGTTCTAAAGATTTGGCGCCTCAATACAAAGTCGTCATTATTATTATTAGATATTTAGTGAATTTAGCTTGAAAAAAAATGTCGATGCTAGAACATAACGTACTTGATCTTATGCATCCATTACGTCATCCTTTTAACGTACGGGATCTTATGCATCCATTACATCATCCTTTTCATACACGGGATCTTATGTATCCATTGCATCATCCTTTTCATATACGGGATTTTATGCACGTGTGTGTGTGTGTGTGTGTGTGTGTGTGTGTGTGTGTGCGTGTGTATAATGAAATATATATATATATACATACATACATATATATATACATATATATATACATATATATATATATATATACATATACATACATATATATATATATACATATATATATACATATACATATATATATATACATATACATATATATATATATATATACATATATATATACATATACATATATATATATATATATACATATATATATATATATATATATATATATATATATATATATACATATACATATATATATATATATATATATATATATACATATATATATACATATATATATATATATATATATATATATATATATATATATATATATATATATATATATATACATATACATATATATATATATATATATATATATATATACATATATATATACATATATATATATATATATATATATATATATATATATATATATATATATATATATATATATATATACACTCTGGTGTGCCGGCTTCTTATGCCGCCACTGCCGTAATTTTGTTAATCTGGTTAGGGTGGGGTGCTCCCAATATAGTTTTTTAATTACTATATTAAGTCCCATACAGGCTTTATTTTGTAGGAAGTGAAATTAATGATAGAAAGGTGAAGCTCAGAGCCCTCCATCTGCAATACCGACAGCTAAATTATTGCGTACACAAACATGTGAAATTCAAATGAATAACAATTTAATACAATTCAATAGTCAAATGATAATAATTCCACAAACACGTTTCTTCCTCTCGACCGAGTGATAGCCTGTTCGATTGACAGAGTGAGATAGCTTTTCCACCGGTCTATGTTTTCTACTCATCAGTTTCTCTCTTATTCCGCCGATTCCTCCCATCCTTCCGACTTCCTTAATTCCTTCTCCTCCTTGACTACTCTTTCTCCATTTTCTTCTTCGCGACTCCTTTTCCAACCAGCCATCGATTCACAATCGCTTTCTCCACTGTCTTTATTCCGTCTCCCTCCTAGAGACTCGGGACTAAACTATATCGGAAGTCTGTCCCCTAAACGTTTGATGTGAAGACACAAGAGCGTTAACATATTTGCTTAGCCATGTCGTCTCACACTAACCAAATATCAATCATCAGATTAAGGCTATTAGAATTTTCGGTCATGCATTTTTTGTGCACATCGTAATACTTTTACGTTCTTGTATGGTAAACAACGTCGTAATAAAAGCACGTTATCAACTACTTGTCACACAGATAACAATAAATTGCGTCACTTCAGTATATATATATATATATATATATATATATATATATATATATATATATATATATATATATATATATATATATTCTTAAGCTCATTATACTGATTTCTGTACATTACACTTCTACAAAGTATACACAAATATTCAAATTTCCATGCTCTGAAAAATTATAACATCCATATTAACTAATATTATACACTGTAACCATTTTCCAAAGTTACAATTCCATTCAACAGTTGCAAAATCTAGAATATCACATAAATAAATGCACTAGTTGATTACGAAGTAACCAAATAGAGAATTACAATATTAATACTGACAACGAGCTAGTAATCTACATAAATCCTTTGCACAATCATAGTTCATATCTAAAATACGCATGCTAATTAAACACTACAAAGGTAATTGTACGTACTAACAATTCTAGTCACGAAGCATACATACTGCACATAACTACAATTACAATGTCGTACTCTTATGCAACAATCGAGCAAATAACTTACTGACCGTTACGAAGCCTTGTCTTTCTTAGAATTTCCGAAGTGGCTTTCCCAGAGTATTGCTTTATAACTTTCCAGCCTGGTGTTTGGGCAATTACTACGTTACTAACTCGAAAGTGCTAACTTAAATTAGAATTGAAATATTGACCGTACCCTATCTCAATTCCGATTGGATGCCGATTCTAATCTTTTGTATTCAACTAACCAGAAAATGCCTCTGTGCCACCTGTCTACGTGGTGAGATTTACGACGACAATATGGGTCCTTTATTCTTAAACAAAGCTTTCAACGTCCACGTGCGACTTCTCACACCCAAAAAGGTTTTCGTACCTTTACGAAGAGGACCAACTATAGCTGCGGTGTTTAACAAATATACATGGCTTCTAACCATTTCTTTGTTCACCTGAATTGCGCAATCGTGGGCTGAGAAACGTGAAAGACCCATCCTTGTTTGAGAATAATATCCCGATTGTATTCTCCCAAAATTGCTTCAAATAAAAATGCACATTACATCACGTAATAAAAGTACGAAATCATAGCTATGCTACACACTGACTGCGGAAACGAATATACACACAACATACCGTTATCTACAGAGCTATCTATTCAGGGCTCCTACTCATGAAAACAGCGCCTACTTTTTCGGTTCATTTCACGTACTTGATATGCGTCTGGTACGGCTGCAAGAACAGCGATCATCGCATCATGCGTCCATTCCACAATTTCGTCAGTACAAGTACCGCCCGAACTGTGATATCTTGAACCTAATTCCGAGGCATTGCATCTTCGATACGAAATAGTTATTCTCTACAGCAGACAATTTCGGACTGGCGATCGCGACAGGAAGAAGCGTCCTCTGTGAACTTGCACTAGTACTGGTTCCAGTCCCGTGTCACATGCGTTATTGCGAAGCAGAAGTCTTTGGAAAGATAAGGTAGACGGATAACCGCGTCGGATGTATCAGCGTTTGAACAGTGTGCTCACACACATCCGTCAAAATAACTTTACTATGAGCATGTTTCTTGGTAAGGTCACACAACGTACCCTCAATCGCACTTAAATTGGCCACATACCACCGGTAATACCCAGCCAATCTCAGGAATCATCTCACTTCAATTTTCGTGATGGGCTCTTCGGCGCTTCTTAGCTGCTTCGCAAGCTGTAACCCGAACTCCATCGTGCGCTTCACGGTCCAGTTAAACTGTTCGACCAGTCCATTACATTGTAGGTGATACGGTGTAGTCGTGAGGTTCTTAATCGACATCAATAGGTTCACCTTTGCCATCATGCAACTCATGAGTTGTATCCGTTGATCGGTTAGGATCTTGTCAGGCAATCCGACTCTTGACCAAGTCCCAAACAGCGCTCCAGTGACAGTTTCATAATAAATATTACGCAACGTGACAGCCTCCGGATAGCGTGTAGCGTAATCTACGACCGCTAAAATATACCGATTTCAGTGCAACGACGAGATTTCCGGTTTCGGATGTGGCAACACATAACGACATCCCAGTATGACGTCATGTTGTTGTTGTTCGTCCGTAGATTCGACTGCACTGTATACCGTTAGTTTAGTATGCATGCTGATGCCTCTTCAAATACAGACTTTGGCATACAATCTGCCGAAGGTTGCGCTGGCTCTGGCAATGCAGAGGTTCACCTCATCGTCAATAGTAATGCTCTGTGAAATTGTGCTGCCAAGGTAGGTAAAGCGGATCACTATGTTGGATTTTTGTGGCCGTTGACGGTGATGTTGGGCTCAACATAGAGCTTTCCAGGGCCCGCGACTGATGCAGGACTTGAGTCTTCATGGCACTGATGATGAGACCAAAGCTTGTGCAAGTGCAGGTCGGCTTTTTAGGCAGCATGATGGCGCACTCATCAGCAAATAATAAATCCCTAATGGTTTCTGTTATAACCTTGGTTTTCGCTTGAAGACAATTGGGATTAAAAAGTTTTCCATTTGTACGGTGCCTGATGTCGACTTCAACCTCTCCGTCTCTGAAAGCATTAGTCAGCATGGCGGAAAACAATAGATTGAACAGTGTCGGGACCAGAACACTAACCTGCTTGACGCCATTGGTCATTGGGAATGGCTCAAATGTCTCTCCGTTGTGTTGGACTCGTGCCTTGATGCTATCGTAGAAATGCTTCACCATGAAAATACATTTTCTTGGGCATCCGTAATTGGCTATTACCTTCCACAAATCTTCTCTGCTGGCAGTATCAATGGCCTTGGTCAAGTCGACTTTTCAGAATCCACACTAGCTTTCTGGCAGTAGTCCCTGGTTAAGGTGTGTAGTTAGGTAGTTCACTAGGATTCTGACGAGTATCTTTCCTGCAATTGATGGTAAAGATATACCCCGGTGGTTGTTGCAGACCTGGCGGTTCACCTTGTGCTTATACAGGTGGATTATGGAAGAGCCTTTGCATTACTGAAGTATCATGCCTTGTTGCCACATTAGTAAAAACATTTGATGGAGCCTTTGTATCAGGGCTGTGCCCCATTCCTTGTAGTCGTTAGCCTAGATAGAGTCTGAACCAGGTCATTGCCTCTGGAGATCAGTCGTATAGCTTTCGGTGTCTCCAGCAAGGTTGGAGGATCATCCAGTGCATCGTTGATGGGTAATTGGGAAGACGACTGATGGGTTGGTCATTGATGGACGATGAGCGATTCAGAACGCTGTCAAAGGGTTCAGACAGTTGTTGAAGAATCTTCTCTTTGTCAGTAATTAGTATGTTCCCGTCTGCCCTAAGAGTGCAATGATCCAGAGGATGTTGGTCCGTACACTTATTTCAGGGCATCGTAGAAGTTCTTCATGACATGCTGTTCTGCGTAGCACTGGATCTCCTCAGCTTTGTTGCTCAGCCATGTGTCTTGCATCTGACAAAGCTTCTGCTGTACAGTTCAGAGTATGTTGTTGTACGCATCTTTCCTCCTGGTAGATTTGGGGTTGTTGAGGTAGGTTTGAAGGAGGCGGATTTCTCATCCAGCAACTACTTGATCTTGTCGCAGTTCTCATCAAATCAGTTTTGACTTTTTCTGGTTGAGAGTCATATGATTCCTGAAGCTGTGCTGTAGCCCCGCTCTCTGAATGGCGCTCAGTCGGCAGTCGGTCTCGACATTCGGATTGTCGAGAGGGGTGGATTTCACACGTTTATCCAGATCATCCACGAGAGACTGTTTGGTACTGGTACATTTTAGCTTAGAGATTTTTAGTCGTTTAGTAGCCTTTTTTCCTTGCGAACATCTTTTGGGCTGAATGCGGGTGTTGAGCTTGGTGATGATGAGGCAGTGGTCTGTTCAGCAGTCAGCGCCTCACAAGGACTTGGTCACACGCACATCCTGTCTGTCCTTCTTCCTGACAATGACGTAGTAGATAAGGTGCCAGTAATTAGAGCAAAGGTGCATCCGTGACGTCCGGTTTCGAGAGGGTAGGCGGAAGACTGTATTGTTGATTAGCAGTTCATGCTCCGCGCAAGTCTGGAGCAAAAGGTGACATTTGCTGTTACAGTAGCCCACTCCGTGCTTTCTAACACTCCATCCTAGGCAACGTGATCATAGCCTACGTTTGCATTGAAGTCGTCAAGTATTACGAGTTTATCTGCAATTGGAATGTCAACAATGACGGAGAGATGGTCCTCATAGGACTTGACCTTCACGTCATAGGGTTGGTCATGGTTGGAGCATAGCAACTGATGATGGTAAGGTAATTTCTTCCAGACAAGAGGGAAAATTTAATGGTCACGAGTATGTCGTTTACTCCTTTGGGGGATACAGTCAATTTGTGAATATAATGGTGTCTTAAATGCAACGCCGACACCAGCCTCACGATGCGATTCACTTCCTCGGTCGCTCCAACTGAAAGTGTATCCGGATACCCTTTCACAGAGTTCGCCTTCTCCTGCAAGCCGGATCTGGCTCAAGGCAGCAATGTCCACATTGTATCTGGCGAGTTTCGTTCTTATTAGGGCATCGACTGGGGTCCTTATTCATCGCCTCTGTCCAGTAAGGTGCGTACAATCCATGCGCCAAGTGTGAGAGGAAATTCCTCATTTTCACTTGAGCATTTTGACCGCTGCAGTAGTGTCGCCGCCAGCCGCGGTATGATGGTTAATACGGTTTAGAGCAGGCAATGTTTAGGACAACTTTGCTAGCTCCTTTCGCATGCCAGAGAGGTGAGCAGTGCAATCCTGAAGAGGGCTGCTCAGTCATGCAGGGGGTTGTTGGTCTCCACTGCTGCTCCTTGTCAGTGGTGAACGACCCTAATGACCTTAGCTGTATGTGTTAAGGTTTGCGGCTACAACTACAAGTGTAACCACACCTGCCGCTTCGTCGCTTAGCTGTCGCCACAGGACTTTAGTGTGTGATGAAATGGGATAGGTGGATGACAAAATTGACTTGCGCGGTGACTTTGTTTTAAGTGAGTAACAGTTTCGCATTTCGTCGACCGCACTTTTTCGCCCAAAACCATCTGAGTTCAGCAGCACGATAACGTGGAGACGGAGTTGAGTGCAGTGCAGGACATCATACGTGTCTCGGTGAGCACTTAGCGCTCCAAGGTGCTTTGCTGTGAATAGCTTTTTTCCCCGTTCACCAGCTGCTAGAATCGAGTCTTCACATGCTAGGTAAACAGAACCCGAATCACTGAGTGTTTAAGACCCGTCGTCTACCCTCAGCTTGGTTTAACCGGTCAGTCGATGCGGCTTTCCGGGATGTGGTCGCTACGCATGCCACACCGTCTTGGAGCCACAGGTGAGAGCTGAGTGTCAAGTGGAGACTAAAGGCAGGAGAGCTACCCTTGAAGGAGTACGACCGCTTAGCCATCCAGTGGTGTTATCCCCTCCCCAGATACCTCATACACCCCATATGATAGCTTGTTACATTAGTAAGCCAACCTACGTACGCAGCTTCAATTTTCTCCTTCGCTTACAATGAATTGAAGTAAAAGACGTCTACTGGTAACGATTCATGCGCGTTGTTCGTGTACTGGACATTAGTTACCACTCCCGAGTAATACTCAGGCTTGATGTATTTCTTGTCGACAAGAGCTGAAACGCTACACCCAGTGTCATACAATATGGTGCCACCTTCTCCGTTGATAGCTTTATGCGCGAGGTTTGCTAGTACAGCATGCCTTCGGCTCTCACTCCTTCCTACCAACTGCATTCAACTGGGCCTTCCTGCCTCTGGAACAGTCCATGGCAAAATGCCATGGTTGTAACACGTCGGCGGTACTCGACGACGTGCAGTGCCGGATTTCGTGTGTTAGGCCTGTACTTATCTATGGGTGGCATCCTTACCTGCCGATTCCTCTTGGACCGTTTCGTCACCATGACGGTTACGTGCAGCCAGATCTCCCACACCCACAGAGCGCAAATCAATGGGTCCAGGTCAGTTCTTCCATTGGAACCTCGCGCTTCGTGTCTGTCTGCTCGCATCTCACCGCCATGCTGACGATCTCCTTGAGCGTCCTGTGTTCTGTCTCTCCTAGAAAGACTGCCAAGTCGCGACGATAAGTACTCATGATACTCTCCTTGAGTATGACTTCGCGTGGCACGTCGTACGATCGTTCTAGTGGGTTTCCGTTGTCATCTTCGTCGAGTCCCGAAAAATGTACAGTAATGTTTCGGTGGTCAGCCGATAATGGCAAAGGACAGAGTTCTTGAGCTTGTCGTAGTCATCAGCATCATCTGCAGCTACGTTGTGGTAAACAATGCGAGCTGCGCCTTGCAAAAAAGCTGAGACATTAAACGCCCAATGTTGCGAGATAATTTTATCAGTGTTCGCGAGTTTTTCAAATTTCACGAGAAAATGGTCAATGGACTCTTCATTGTTATTGAACCTTAGAATATTTATTTCTACTATTCGGTGCTCGATAATCAGTCGTACGCTCATTTGAGAACTCGTACCGGGGTCGTGCACATTGGTGGTCCTAGCTTCTACCCCTAACGACTCCATTTCGAGAGTGTGAGCGATCTCCATTTCTTCTGCGGTCTATGCCGTCTGTGCCTCACTGTCCGCTGTTATCCTGGCCAACTCCAGCTCTTTCACTCATTCTGCTGCTTTCTCGGTCATCCTGGTTAGCTCCTTCTGGAATTCTCTTTCGGCCCTCTATTCTTTGATTCTCTCCTCAATGAACGCTGCTAGGCAATCTCCCTCGTGCCCTAGATCTTCGGAGCCTATGACGCGATAATCTTCAATCATTTCTGTAGTGATTTTATGATGATACTAACAGTAAGTGATATCTTGTTTCGACTTACTCAATAATTGACAGATGTTACACGTTCATAACCCAATTCGTACCTGTTTGCAATAACAAAATTCGCTCAGGTAAGATAGTTTGCCTGATATTTGCGTCACAATTACTGCAGGTAACTGTAACCTACCAAGCATGCAAATACAAAATATACACAAGTTCAGAAATCATAAACATTCAAAATACACAGGATAGAATCTATCTCACAAATGTTCACTAACGCTTCTTAACAAATATAACGTCAGGTCGTAAAAGATAATATTTATTAATAATTCAGATCCCGGATGATGCCGCCACTGTGGTGTGTGCGCTATTATGCATAAGGTGGGGCAGCATATAATTAAAATTATAATGTCGTAATATTCTGCAACAATCGTGCAAATAACGTACTGGCCGTTAAGAAGCTTTGTCTTTATTAGAATTTCCTACGGTTTACAGCCAAATTACGAGTGGCTTCCCCCGAGTATTGCTCAAGAACTTTCCAGCCCGATCTTTGGGCATTTTCTAAGTTCCTAGCTCGAAAATGCTAAATTAGATTCGGATTGAAATAGTGACCACAACCTCTCTCAGTTCCGATAGGATGTCGATTTTCCCCTGTTTTATTCAACTTAGCAGACAATGCCCCTGGGCCGTCTGTCAACGCGGTGAGAATTCCTTTGTCCTTGAACAAAACTTGCAACGTCAACGTGCGACTTTTCACACCCAAAAAAGCTGGGTACTCATAGCTTTATGAAGAGGCCAACTATAGCTGCGGTGTCTAACATATATACATGGCTACCAATCATTTCTTTGTTCCACTGACTTGCGCAATCATAGCCAGGGTAACGTGACACGCACGCACGCACACACACACACACACACACACACACACACACTTTCTCAAATTAATAAGAGTTCTTCGATCAAAATCCATAATTTAAAAAATATATTTTTCTGTCGTTACTTATTGTGACCAACGGATGAACACAATCGATTACTACAAAATAAAGATCAGTATTACTTGCTTCTCCTCATAGTCAGATTTTAGTTTTTCAGAAGCACTGCCAATATTCGTGCAATATACAGTAAGAAGATAAGACACAATAAGGACCTACATATTCCGATTTTAAGTCTTAAAATTTTTTTTATCCTGCAAATTGTGCCTGCAGTACCCATATGTCGTATTGGGGAGAACATTCCTTGTAGAGAATTCCTTGCTTAAAGAAGTGTCTCCTCAACCTTGGTGTATGGCTTTTATGTTTCATTAAAAGAGATAATTTATTACGGTTCCTCAATAGAACTTTACCGAAAATCACTTTTTCAAAAATATTCTTTGATCGCTGTTATTAATAACAATAAAGTTTATATGTATAAGATGCACCACTTTTAAACACTTTCAAATATATTGAAAACTCAATAACGCGGAATGGAGCAATATTGTCTCATTAAAAAGAGGAAAATCCATTTCGATGTTCCATTATTATTGTCTTAAGTTTGGTTTTAAATCACGCTAAACAGACAAGGTAAACAACATTACGAGAATAAAAACTTCATATTAGGAAATTATGATGCTACCTTCCATTAATCATTATATTTGTGTGCAAAATACATCATTTATACTTACGTACTTTAATTTATGCTAACCTCATGTGTAGACTTTGGTGAAATAAATCAGAGCTCTCTACATGATTGCTGCTGTCACAACGGTAAATCAGTCTCTTCATAGCTTGATGTACTTTGACATTAGCATGGACACCCCACAGGCCAACTAAACATTGAAACGATTGTGTTAAAAATTGAATGGCATACCTAGCAATTGTTTTGGAAGAGTAACGTTAAAATGTTGTGCTTACGAACGGATGCCGAACGACAGACCATCGTAAAACTATTCAGTCTACGACCATTAGATTCAATAAAACTGGGTGTTTATTGTTGAACTTTATTTTAAATCTGTCTAAATTACATCGAGAATATAGAGCTATGTGACATGTATACATTCAGATAGATAAAGAACTCGTTTATTATATAAGAACTGAGGTCTCATAGGTCAAAACACTTTACTCCTATTATTAACGCGTCAGCTACAGTTAACGCGCTTTGCCCTCAGTTCTACTTGGGTATGTATAGTGTTGTTTGCCTACTCTATCAATCGAATCGTTCATACCTTACACTTTAAAGACATGCTTATGAATATGTTCGCATTAGTACAAAGAAGACACACATATTACAGTTGTGGTTATTCTGGCAAGTGAATTAGACAGCATGTTGTACGGATATGAACACTATGGTGTACCAGATACTTACATGGGTGGAGAAAGGCCTGCCAAGGACGCTAGGTTGGTATGTCTAAAACTTTGCTATCAACAGAGGCAATGCAGCTAGTGTGCAGCTAATTGCATGCTTTGCACAACAATGCAAACTGTTTATTAATTTATATACATTTCGCATATACTTAATTAAGCATGATTTATAATGATTTCACTTAGGTAAATATTTATTTCATTGAACCATTCATAATTATGCAGACAACCATAATTTGGCTAAGCCTGGACTAGAATATCGATAGTTCCGAGATCCGCAATAATTACCTGATATAATCCTTTATGAATGGTTTGGCAGAATAAAATATTGTGAAGAAAACACGAAGTGTTCGTGTCTAAATTAATCTGACGGGACACGTTGTACATTTAGTTTGATTTATATTATCTTGCCACCTCTGTCGTTGGTGACATGAATTCTAGTTTCACGTGAGTTATACTATAGAGCTGTCGACCGGTTATGTTGGCGTGTGTTGCATTTTATCAATAGCAATATTATCTGCAGTTGTATTGAACTTGCTGGAAACAAAATGATGTATACTTTTCATTGGTACGAATGAAATAAATATATCAGACAAAGAAAGCAATAAGGTGATATCCATGTCCAACAATGAAGGAGACATGTATAGTTTGACGACCATTTTATGTGGTGCGTAATCATTACTTTAAACTTCAAAATCACAAAGGCTGGGTGATTGGTTGGTAACGGTGTTTCCAGCACTCAATTTGGCTATATTGTGCATAGACAACGAGAGCAGAGTGTCTTTCCATTGGACATACCGAGGAAGTCAACTGGACTTGCTTTAGTGGTAATCAAGACAAAGGAGAGATTTATATAATAAAGAGATGATTAAATTCAAGCATATATTGACAATTATTGATTATTCAGTCACAATATGTAACTATTTATAGAACAACAAGGAAGTTACATTCATATACATGTATACCTAGCTAAAGAGCGTCTCTATACAAATGTCGGCACACTTCGAGTCCAAGTATATGCCAGCATGGGACAAAGGCTTACAACCAAAATATGAATAGAAAATATAATTTATATTCAGGGACGTCATTTCACTTTTCCCGGGCGTGTGTGGTGGTGGTACATGGCAAAACATTAATTTACCTATATAGGCTTGGAGCAATATCACAGCACATGCAAATTCAGGGGTGAATGCATCCCCACCCCACCCACCCCCAAAACAATTACGTCCCTGGTTGTATAAAGAGTTCTTCATGCACCGTACGTACCGGTACTTCGGTACTTCCTTATATAATGCAAGACATGATAATTTTATTTACTTTTGTTTTCTTTTCTGTTTGTTTGCCAGCAAAGCAATGTCTGAATCTACATCGCATCTGACTGATCAACATTTTCAGTTATAAAACGGTCAGAATTTAACAATTTTAAACACTAATGAGATTAGCATAATCTCTTTATGTGGGGTTCATGCAGGTTTCTATCTGGACAAAAGTCATGGGCTGATCTTGATTTATGTTGCTCGTAACGACTTAGATTAAATGACATAATTGGAATGGCACTCAATCACAAATTAACAATCCAGCTCGTGCTATTAAGCATTAACGCAAAGATTTTTTGGGAGAAGTGAACATTTGTGACACGTAAATCAATATATGGTGCACTCGATTCGATACACGCCCATACCAACCAGATTCAACTGACTTCTTGTGTCATTAGGATAAGCATTGATCAAATTTCATCGGCGGCGATATGGCGAATAATGTAATCAAAGTGCCTATACAAAGCAACCAACCAACTATAGTCCACAAAAAAGTCAACGGTAAGTCGCCAGGTCACGAGTCAAGACCGCCAGCCGCCATCTTAAACTGACTCAATCGAAATCTCATGCTCTATACTTTTTTCTTATTTTCTTTTTTTTAAAGGAAGATTGCTGAAAACAGAGGGAGACGACCGGTACATCATGATATGCTGGATAAAAGGCGACACAGTCATTATCCCAGTGCGCAAATCCAAAATACAGCTCATAATGTCATACCCAGCCATGAGAACGGCGGATATGGTTCCCAACATCGTCATCGTCCTAAAACATTTGCCGGACATTTTCAAATGGCACCAGGATACGCTAAAAGCATAAAGCATGACATAGAACCGTCACATTTAGACCTGAAATCATTTGACCGTATGGACAAGTCAACAGATTTTAAAATTGAACAATTCATCAAATACAGCTATTTTCCGGAACCTTCCAGATTTGATAGAAAATCAATCACACACACGCCACCACCTGATTATGAATTAAATCTACCCGGTGTAGACATACCACCTCCGGATTATGATGACATGTATCCGCCAAGGAGCAAATGGCAGAAAAGAAATGTCTATCATTGATACGGAGCTGCCAGTCTTCTCTTTTAATTTGGATTAGAACAGTAGACATATTATGTAATAAAGTATGTTAATATGTCTCCAACTATGAGTGAACATTGTATGGTAGGAACTGTGGATATTTTCTTAAGAATGATGCTCGATGCAAAGTATGCGTAAAATCTGAAACGGAACAAAACCCCTTCAAAAATGATTTTGTGATGCATGTGTTTCCTACAAATCTGACACTACGTGAAATGATCCAGGAATATTAGCGATCTTGAAAGAAGAATCTGCTGGAAAAGGATTCATCAGTTTGGAATAATGGAATCCATTCTTCCGATGAAATATTACCAACTATTGATAGGCACCATTTAAAACACACGTTACACCATGGAAGATGGAAGTGTAATCTCCTGTATAAGACATGCCAATTAAGATTATATCAATTTCTGTAAGCGATATTAAGAAAAGTATCAGAATGTAGGCATAAAACCCAGAACCATTTTACCACAATGACATTTCCTAATTCAATGACTTTTGGATGGACGCGAATCTCATTCTAAAGATTATGCAGAGAGAGAGAGAGACAGAGACAGAGAGAGAGAGAGAGAGAGAGAGAGAACGTTTTAACCACGATAACATTTCCTAACTCGGTGTATTTTAGTCTTTTAAATGGACATGTACTTGAACACGAATCTCATTATATCGATTATGCAGAGAGAGAGAGAGAGAGAGAGAGAGAGAGAGAGAGAGAGAGAGAGAGAGAGAGAGAGAGAGTATTCAAATCGTCTACGTTTTGTCTGTTGCCTCAGTACTTATTACCAACATCGACGCGCATAATCGATTCATGCAAGTCGAACATTTATACAACGTAGCTGACTCTAGAGAACCAGATATGATTGTCTCAGATACTGTTTATGTTCTTGCAATATTCAGTATGAAAACGGATACACTAACGACTCACATATGTCGAATTTAAATCTTTAAAAAAAAGGCATTATAATGAAAAGTACATACAATTCCGTCGATAGAGATCGGATTCTTGCAGTGTCGATGACGTTTCTTTGAGAATTCATTAATTTTAAGATGGCTTCCTGATTTCATATTTGGTGATTTCTCATCCTTAATGTGCAGTTCTCCTTTTCGATTAACAAAAGTAATTTATCACTGTTTTCACTTTCGTACTAATTGGATCTGCCCAATTTGTATTGTATTTTGTTTATAATGTTAGATTTTACTTGTCACTTTATACATAGTTCATTGATTACACTTTTTAGAGGATGCTAGATAGTCCTCTTTATTAGATCTGTATTTGTATCTAGGTGTTCTTGGCTTAGTATTAGTTTCTAACTAAAAGAGTACTTCATCTTTATTAGATTTGATTGTTTTTTTTTGTATCTGGGTGTTTTGGGCTTAGTTCTAGTTTGCAGGTAAAGAGTACTTCATCTATATTAGATCTGTTTTTGTATCTGGGTGTTTTGGGCTTAGTTCTAGTTTGCAGGTAAAGAGTACTTCATCTATATTAGATCTGTTTTTGTATCTGGGTGTTTTGGGCTTAGTTCTAGTTTGCAGGTAAAGAGTACTTCATCTATATTAGATCTGTTTTTGTATCTGGGTGTTTTGGGCTTAGTTCTAGTTTGCAGGTAAAGAGTACTTCATCTATATTAGATCTGTTTTTGTATCTGGGTGTTTTGGGTTTAGTTCTAGTTTGCAGGTAAAGAGTACTTCATCTATATTAGATCTGTTTTTGTATCTGGGTGTTTTGGGCTTGGTTTTAGCTAGTAACTGAAAGAGTACATCATCTTTATTAGATTTGATTGTTTTTTTTTTTTGTATCTGGGTGTTTTGGGCTTGGTTCTAGTTTGCAGGTAAAGAGTACTTCATCTTTATTAGATCTATGTTTGTATCTGGGTGTTTTGGGCTTGGTTTTAGCTTGTAACTAAAAGAGTACTTCATCTTTATTAGATTGTTTTTTTTTTATCTGGGTGTTTTGGGCTTATTTCTACTTAGCAACTAAAGAGTACTTCATCTTTATTAGATTTGATTGTTTTTTTGTATCTGGGTGTGTAGGGCTTAGTTCTACTTAGCAACTAAAGAGTACTTCATCTTTATTAGATTTGATTGTTTTTTGTATCTGGGTGTGTAGGGCTTAGTTTTACTTAGCAACTAAAGAGTACTTCATCTTTATTAGATTTGATTTGTATCTGGGTGTGTAGGGCATGGTTTTAGTTTATAACTGAAGAGTACTTCATCTTTATTAGATTTGATTGTTTTTTGTATCTGGGTGTGTAGGGCATGGTTTTAGTTTGTAACTGAAGAGTACTTCATCTTTATTAGATTTGATTGGTTTTTGTATCTGCGTGTTTTGGGCTTAGTTCTAGTTTGTAACTAAAGAGTACTTCATCTTTATTAGATCTGCTTTTGTATCTGGAAGTTTTGGGCTTGGTTTTAGTTTGTAACTAAAAGAGTATTTCATGTTTCTTACATTTGATGTTTGGGTTTGGTTGATCTGGGTGTTTGGGACTTGTTTTTATTCTGTAGCTAAAAGAGTACTTCATATTTATTAGATTTGATGTTTAGGTTTGGTGGATCTGGGTGCTTGGGACCTAATTTTATTCTGTAACTAAAATAGTACTACTTGCGTTTTAGATTTGATTTTTCTTGTATCTGGGCGTTTGAGGTTTGTTATTATTTTGTGACTAAAAGAGCACTTCTCTTTATTAGATTTGTTTTTCTTTTTTTTTGCTTCCGGGTGTGTTGAAATTGTTCCTTTTTTGTTACAAAAAGAGTACTGATACAATGAAGTAGCTGAATACTGTACTCGTCAAGCACCTTTACAATGAAGTAACTGAACACTGTACTCGTCAAGCACCTTTACAATGATGTAACTGAATACTGTACTCATCAAGCACCTTGACAATGAAGTAACTGAATACTGTACTCGTCAAGAACCTTTACAGTGAAGTAACTGAATACTGTACTCGTCAAGAACCTTTACAATGTAGTAACTGAATACTGTACTCGTGAAGCACCTTTACAATGAAGTAACTGATTACTGTACTCGTCAAGAACCTTGACAATGAAGTAACTGAATACTGTACTCGTCAAGCACCTTTACAATGAAGTAGCTGAATACTGTACTCGTCAAGCACCTTTACAATGAAGTAACGGAATACTGTACTCGTCAAGAGCCTTTACAATGAAGTAACTGAATACTGTACTCGTCAAGCACCTTTACAATGAAGTAACTGAATACTGTACTCGTCAAGCACCTTTATAATGAAGTAACTGAATACTGTACTCGTCAAGCACCTTTACAATGAAGTAACTGAATACTGTACTCGTCAAGAACCTTTACAATGAAGTAACTGAATACTGTACTCGTCAAGCACCTTTGCAATGATGTAACTGAATACTGTACTCGTCAAGCACCTTTGCATTGAAGAGAGTTGTTAATCTCCAGGGAGTAAAAGAAGCTGAATGTGATCTGATGATGATTCGCTTCACTTCATTTAGTGAGTCGACGTGTTTCATTCATGTTGAAAGTATAACTATATCAGGCAAGTTAAGCAGTGTAGCAATTAGAATTATTTAATGGTAGAACGCATATAAAGAAATAAAAAAAAACACAATTGTATTCCCATTTAAATGTGTAATTATTTAAATATATCAATTTATCAATGAAAGATTATAAATAACGTTATAATTAGAAATTGTCAAATAAGTCTGACAATATATAACCGGTGATTTCAATGTTTATTTTGATATGTGTTTGATTTGTACAATTATTAGGAAAGCATTCTTGAGTAAAAGTAATGATTGAAATTTTCACTAAAATTGTGATAAAAGTTATTTTTTAATTAAATTATAACAATTTTCCACTAAAATATATTGAGATTAATTATATTAATTTCTGTACTACAACTGTATACTATTTTAATAAAGAAAGCGCTTTACGAGCCAGAGAAAAAAACATAAAATACATTTCTCTTGTATCCAAAGGTAAGTAATTTAGACTTTGTGGGAAGCTGCTGAACAGGCAAATTTTTAAATCCGTAACAGATAAGTAAGCTACATGATTCACGCATTTCCCATTGGAAAGGACGAGAGCCTTGTTCTGATTAAAAATGAACGAACACAAGCGCTGCCTATAAATTGAGAGCATACAATTAATTCATTAATCGAAAATCAGAAGGCATTTTTGGGAGTTCTTTCTATTATATGTTATAATATAATGGAATGTTTAATTGTTTCGAAGAATTTATATTCATTTGCATTTATGGTATGTATTATTATAAACAACGAATTCGCTACCAACTTCATGTTTAAATTTAATTGGGAAATAAAAGATAATTTAAGTAATAAAGAATAATGTTTTAGTAACCTATTCCAAATTAGTATTTTATTTCTATCGTTAGTAAATACATTTCTTCAAGACGATTATTGCATTATGTCACAATTATATAACTTTGGAGGGGTCCCGAACGCTGTCCGTTACGGATCACTGCCATCGCACCTGTCTGCGTGAGTTCGAGTCTAAGATTCGGCTAATGTAGTTACGTGAGAAAGCTTGCCACTAGCTTCTCGTGGGTCGGTGGTTCTTTCCGGGGGTTTTCCGGGTTCTTCCTCCACCATTAGTAATGGCCGCCATGTATAGCCTATATTGTGCTGAAAATGGCATTAAACCATAAAAAACAAACAAACATATAATTTTAGCTATCATGAATTTAGCGGAGATCTAACTATCTGTATTATATTCTGAAAGGCCAAAAATTATACAAATATATGAAGCTGGTAAGCTCCAAGGAAAAGTGTAATCTTATATGCATTTCGTGTTTTTTTTAATAAAATTATATATATATATATATATATATATATATATATATATATATATATATATATATATATATATATATAATTTAAATAAAATTTGTTCATCAAGAATCAGAGGGTTTTGTCTTCCCTTAGTGTTTCCATACCTCTCAAGCATATACACTATTATAAGTGACACCTCTTTTACTCCTTTAAAAGAGCTTGAACTCTTTTCCTTCTCTCTCTCTCTCTCTCTCTCTCTCTCTCTCTCTCTCTCTCTCTCTCTCTCTCTCTCTCTCTCTCTCTGACCATGGATCAAGACTATTCTTAAGTTCTAAGTATTTACTTCTCATAGCAAGAAATGAGAAGAGGGTTATGACCCTTTAATCATAAGTGGTGGTATATTTGTGAATCATGCGACAGAGAAATCCAGCTGTTAATCTAGTCATCTGAGACGAGTCGTCTCAATCAAGGTGTCACTTTTTACAAACAAAACCCTTCTTGTCTTCTGCCGTGCCTGACTTAGTTGTTCTAAAATCAAGCAACAACAACGACAAAATTAAGTCAATCCATCGTTGAGAACACACCATACAAAAACATTTCGATAGAGACAAATACACACATGCATACTATTTCGAGGTTTGGATATTATGTTAGTTCGTTTCAACCATCCTATTTGCAAACCTAGCTCAGTACATTTTCAGATCAGTGTCATTAAATGTAGCTAAAGCAACCTAACTAGTTTTAAAAGCTTGGTGTGGAACACATAATATACTGTTAGCTACATTTAACGACGCTGAACAGAACATTTACTATGCTACAGATAGGATACAATTTTAAATGCTGTGTGAAATGAACTATGACAGAAAACACTGATCCATGCACATAGACTAGGCCTATACACTCATAGACTCCCAACCCTCTTAAGAGCTTCTGAAAACTTAGCAACAGCTAAATGTGTTATGTCAAATATACTCTTTTTAATTTTGTTAAGCATCTCCATTGTGCCCCAGCTGAATAAAAAATGTACAAAATTTATTGACAAATAATGCACTTTCCGGCCAGAAGGAATCATGTATCCAACAACACACTAATCCACATGTAATATTGACTGCAGCACTTGTCATATTTTCAAGGCAGAAAAATACATTTAAAAAAAATCAGTGAACTTGAATGTTTAGCACATGCTTATCCAATAAGATCCAAATTTGGTGGGTCTTTTATACAGGGGTAATTTTATTTCTCCAAAATAGGAACTGATGAAATGAAACTGTTCCTTGTAATAAATATTAATTATTTATTGTCAATTTCATATAACATCCATATACTAAATGTGATAATACCTCATTACTATGTGACGCTTTATATTATTATTTTTCCTTGCTCACGCGTATAAACTGTGTACTTCGGGTGCAACGGTCACACCCGTGCCCTCATTAGCATAGTTGTATTCATGAGCCGCATGTAAACATTCGCGGGGATTACATTATAAGTCTCCCCACTTGGACAAGCCTCGTGGGGAGACAAAAAATGTAACCGTCTTTACTCGGAGTTCCTTGTCTAGGCGCAAAGCCCAACATAATTTCTGAATATCCTGAAAAAAGGTCACTCCGCAACGACTGGACAACCATTTCGCACACAAGAAAGGTTTGTTCTGAAACATTATCATAAGAAATATCACAAGGCGAACGAATACAATTGCAATTCAGAGATTTTCCAGCATAAAATGTATACATCGCCAGTGAGAATTTTTCTTGCTGTAACACCTGAAGTCACCGACACGTCGAATGCATATAGTACCTAGTCCAGCATGAATTCGAGCTACCTGCAACACAGACTAAAAAATACATCTATCCATGCCATAAATAGAGATTTCCATGCGTCCAACAGAGAGAGAGAGAGAGAGAGAGAGAGAGAGAGAGAGAGAGAGAGAGACTTAGAACTGGCAGGATGAAAACACTCCTAACTTACTTTGCACACAAGTTATGTTTTTAATGATACTATAAATATTAGAGTAGTCCACCGTCTTCGGAAAGATAGGTAAGTTAATACTTTCCTCAGGGCAAATTGCAGAAAAATTAAAATTGTAAAGACAGATTTGTGCTTTATTAAATTAATAAGGTGCTCCTATTGGCAAAGTTAGTGAACTCTTAACATCATTTCGGTACAGCAAAGTGCTAAAATGATGTGATTAAAAAATACATCATGAAGAGTTATGAATGCATGCAGAATATTCGCAAAATGTTTAAGAAGTGTCGAAAAGAAACTGGAGAAACCGATGTCGAACGTTTGCATGGAAAAAAAAATTATTTGATACTTGCCGCTCAGCCAAGAAGGCAGATACATATTATGATAACCCCTGACAGAGCCTCCTAGTTAACTAATTGACGAAATCCATCAATGGTTACGTCAAGTTCATTTTTGATAGGACAAAAGTCGAAAATTCAGAAAATGTCTCTAGTACAGCTGAACATTTTACCTTGACACAAAGTTTAATTTGTCAACAAATCTCCCTCTCAGCTTTTCTTGGTGGTAGAAATCGACTCATTCTCAAATGAGTACTTCAAAATCTCAAGTTTTGAATATAAAACGTTTCATACGAATGATTGGAAATACTTATCTCTTTCTACGTGCACTTCAGGTAAGACGAAAGGGTATATCATTTCTGTATGATAAAGGTTGAAAAATATGCAACAGAACAAATTTAAGATAGAATTATATCAAATGCTTTTATTAGGTAAAAGTCACAGTCATGTATAGGAGCATTACACATGTTGGGTCAAACAAACATCAGTCTGATATTATTATGGAAAATTATGAACCGTTTATGTTGATATATCATATATCGCTTGTTGATGATTCTGCCAATCATATTTTTATTCAAATATAAGGTATACGTGAGCTTCTCGGAGTCTTATGTTATTAGCTACAACGAATTTGTCGCAAAAGTCTTCTTCTAGTCAAGCATTCTTTTTCAAGAGAGTCGAGTGTAGCTTTGTTACTGTCCCTCTCCATTGTGTCAATTTGTCATCAGACTTAGTTTCAGGACCCTTGACAGTCAGAATAGTAAACGTTTACCCATCGAGGGTATTCATTTTTGGCTAGGCAATGGTCTGTCTGAAGATAAGATTGCGGTCAATCTACATTTAACTAACAAACCTTGTTTGGATCAAAAGCTGATCCTGTTGAGATAGAAATCCGGCTTGTGCAGTTATCAGAGATAATGGAATGAAAACTCTTGCGAATGATGTAGCAGACACATTTTCTGGTGACTCTTTTGATGAGGTCGACATTGTTCCTAGTATTGGTGAATTTAGACGTATAAATCACAGTGGTCCTCTTTTTACTACTTATTCTCTATATGTTTTGTTCAGAGGGTTATTATGGCAACTGAAGCGATACAAGTACCAGATTATATTTTTATGAATAGGTGGATCCGTATACGATTTATGAAGACCAAGTTGCTGTTTGTGACGAGCGGTCATTGGACTATCAAACTATATGTCCGAGGTCATATCGACAGGAAATTCTTAGTCTAGCCCATGAAACTCCCTTGACTGGTCATTTAAGGGTTGAAAAGACTTTTCACCAAATATTCAATCCTTTCAAAATACTGTGTATCTTGTCACATTTGTGCAATGGTATAAGACCCAATCATAAAATATCTTAGACTAATCTGCAAAATATTTCCGCATTTGACGAACCATTTAGCAGAATAATGGTAGACAAGTCCGGGAACCCTTAACTTTACCATGATGTGTGCATCTACACGATTTCCAAAGGCAATCAGTTTGAGAGATATTAAAACTAAAACTAAGCTTTCATAAATGTTTTTTTTCTGACACTTTTGAGCCTTCCCAACATTTGCCCAATCTGATCAAGGGTACAATATCTGTACAATATCTGTCTTGATTTTTCCGGTAAATTATATTTGAACTGGGCAACTAACAGTTCCATTTTGTGCCTATCACCCTACAAGTCAAGGAAGTTTTGAAAGATTTCATCAAACATTGAAGGCTATGGTTTGATCGTATTGCATTGATGTAGTAACAAAGTGGACGAGGATCTTCGTTTGATGTTGTTTGTTATTGGGAAATCAGTTCAACAATCATGGTTTAGTTCATTAGGACTAGTTTTTTGACATTTTGCCCGTGGATTATTGAAGTTATTAAAAGAGTAACCTCCTTCAACTGAAAATTCAGTGATCAAGCTTTTTGAATGTGTCTCTGATTTCAAATATATAAGTTGTTAAAGGCCTGTGAAGAAGCAAGAACTAATCTAACTCTACTGAATCAAAAATAAAATTAAGCAATAATAGAAAGCCAACCGAAAGGAGTTTTCAGCCCGGCGACAGAGCCCTGTCTCTCTTGCATATACTTCAAATCCTCTTAGGGCTAAATGTTATGATCGTTATAGAATATAATAGAATTAAAAGTATCAATTATATTATTAACACTTCTGGAAGGAGGAAACATAAAGAACTTTGTCAACTAAATATATTAAAAAATAGTTTGGTAAAGGTATCCATGTTAATCACTCTGTTAATTTAGTTTTACCTGTTCCTTGAAGTAAAGACAAAAGCGATGGAATGCAATCAGACTGTAGAGATAGTGGTATAACAAATCTTCGAAATTTATAAATATTAAACAGTCTGGACCAGAACCTTTCACATCAACAACCACAGGAAAAGGTTTCATTAAAACAGATAACATGTGATCATGAGCAGTTGTTCCTGGGATTCCAAGTAAAGCAAATAAAGTATATCATGACTTTGAAATTGAAGATTTTACACTTGTGAAAAACATTCGTTATTAGCAGGAATATTTGAAAATAAAATTCAATATTTAATGGAGAAAGAATTCATAAAAAAGGCAAAGGTAAATGGAGTTCGCTATGTATTCTAGTGCCTAAACCAAATAATACATTCCATATTGTACTGACTATAGAAAAGTCAACATATGTACTGAAACAGATTAAGACAAGAGTTGATGACTGCATTGACAAAAGTTTGGAAATGCTAAATATGTCCCCGGTTTTGACCTTGTGAAATGATTATAGCAAATTCCACACACAGAAATAATATTATAAACGTCTATACTTGCAAATTTACATTCATTGTATCAATATATTTTGATGCCATTTAGAACGAAAACTTCTCGGTCAACATTCTACTGCAAATTTGCTTAGTACGATATGCGGAAGGCAAAGTGCTGTATGTCGTAGGAAGAGGGGCGTATAGTGGATAGAGACTCAGGGATAGTGTCCAGTTATTATTTAATTTTCCGCCCATAAACTAGCAATGCATAAGATGGGACAAATACTAACTTGACATTGATAAAATGAAATAATTTTAGTGTCAGCATGGTGAATTCTAAGTTTGCTCAGTTTCGATTAACTATGAACTTAGTGGCTGGAATTAGAAATAGCCATCATGATTGTAAACAAACATATTGAAGTTTGTGATAGCTCTGCTTTGTTTTTATTCTTTCTTTTGATTACGTGATGCAGTAGACATGAATGAATGAATAGTTGGATTTAAAGTGAAACCGGCCACTAGAGTCATATGTTCACTATTTTGCACTGCCATTTATTTACATGGCAGTGATTTAATTTATCCAGGAGGATGGAATGGTGCCACATCTTCCTGGCGTTTATGCGCACAGAGTGCGCTATTTAATTTGGTCGTCATATCATACCCCTAAAAGGGGTTAATGATATGAATGTTAGACCTGGGTGAGTGGGAATAGACCCATCACGCACACAACCTATCAACCAATCGAAAGTACGTACCCTTATTCCAAATTCAATCCAGTTTTTCTAGTGGATTTCCCTATGCCAAAATTGTGTAAGCCACCGATGCAATTCATCAAATGGTAGTGTTGAAGAATTAAATTACGTTCCTATCTATGCCAATCTTCTAGTACAAAAGTGTACATATTATATTTCCCTAACAATTTCTTTTGCTGATATGACTAAACGTCATTTGAAAGGTAGCCACTGTCAGAGAGGATTAGATTGTTAATTCTGAGCGGTGGGTCCGAAAATGATCAAGTTAGGCTTTTTGGATAGAGCTTGTCAAGGAGGGTTTCCGTAACCAAGTGGAAGACCCTATTAAGACAATGAAAGACAATAGCCCTAAAAAGGACTTTTTTTTTTTTTTGGAGAATCCCATGATCACTTGTCAGTGACCGATTATCCCTCTGCTCCTGTGGTTGGTCCCTGTATACTTTTTGAGTGTCTTGTTTGACCCTGTACTCACTCGATGATTCCCTGTATACATCTTGGGTGTCTTGTTCTGGATTCTCACTCTAAACATCCTTGCTCCCTCGTCAGTTTGCTTCCGTATTTTTCCCTATCAATTTGGAATTCTTTGTGCTGTTTTGTGTTGAATATATAACCCTATATGACAACTATTTACATTGTTAAGTTACTGCAAGGCCTGATAGTTTTGGGGTTAACTATCTTTATAATGTATGAATTTGAGGTCATTTTCTAAATTAGCATATTTTTGGTTGCAACCTTGTGTTGCTGGGCCTGATAGTCTTGGGTTTGAGACTACCTTATAAGATCTAATTTGGGGTCATAACCTATGCATATATGATGAGGTTTTAAGTTGCAACATTGTGTCGCTGGACCTGATAGTCTTGGTTTTGAGACAACCTCATACACTCTAGTTGGGACCATAGTTAGGGGCGCGTGTTAGTGGTTATACTTTAACCACAGCGATATCGCGTTTTTTAGGGGCCTATAATACCTTCGTAATATTAAACTCAGTTATGAGATGTTGTCAATGGGGTTATATACCAGGAAGAATTTAGAAGCATAAGAGAAAAAAAGAGAGGTAAGACGCATGCCTTATTGATTGTATAACTGGTAGTTAATATAACTTTTGATGTTTATACCTTTATGTATTTCTTTTATTTTAGGTTTAGTTTTATTGTTCCATGTTATTTTACCATTCCATTAGGTTTAGTTGCTGTGGAGCCGCCATGGGAACGTAATACCCAGCGTAGTGTAGGTGGGCTCTCTTAACAGATAACGAGTCGCCTTTGGCCCCGTACGCTTCCCTTCCCTTAGAACAATATTATTTTATATGCATATTTAGGTACCAGTAAAACATTCATTTCGTTTATGGATGATATGGTGTTATACTTATATTCTATCTATTAGCCCTGTAGTTCTAAGAAATTCAATTATATTACAGTATTCTTTGAGAGTTTTTGTTGCATAATTGAATTATTTCTGGATATGTACAAGGTGCGGCAAGTTCTAATTGTTTAGTTATAAATAGGTCTCTTTCTTTTTGCGTATTGTTACAGATATTGAATATATGGTACAGATCTTCCGGTACGTTACAGTGGAAGCAGTTGATGTTGTGCGGAAAAGGTCCTATATATTTTCCAAAACTATTAGCTAATTTTGTTTTTCCAAGAATTATCCTATTTATTTTAGATTGTTCATAACTGCTGCACCTGGGTATCAGGATATTTCTATTAACTTCTTTGACAATACTATGTAAAAATCTCCCTTGTTTATGATGGTTCCAATCCTTTTGCCACTTTTGATTTATCATTGTATAGATTAAATTGTTAATTTATGTTGGACTATACTTTAGTGGCATGTAATTATGTTCAGTGAGTTTACTCTTGGCTAATTGGTCAGCTAATTCATTGCCTTTTATGTCGATGTGAGATGGTATCCATAGAAACTCTACTGTTATGTTTTGAGTATCGAGTATTTTAATTATTTGGTTAATTTGATTAAGAAAGTTTTCTCTTGATTTAGTATTATTGCATTGCATTGATTTTAGGACACTTAGTGAATCACTAATAATCAAGGTCTTATCTGGTTTATTTTCTAGTATCCATTTTAAAGATTCCAGGATGGCCCAGAATTCAGCTGTGTAAATGGAGCAGTGATCCGGTAGGCGGCTGCCCATTTAAAAAAATGTTGGTTAGGTTTTTGATTACATGATACAGTATACATAGCAAATAAGTTCTGATTATTCAAAAAATGTTTATTCGGTTTTTGAATATGTAATGCAGTAGACATAGCAAATAAGTTCTATTAAAAAATGTTGGTTAGGTTTTTTATTACGTGATACAGTAGAAATAGCAAATACGTTCTGATTATTCAAAACATGGTAAATTGGTAGAATTGTATTTCTCTCGTAATGTTTGTTACTTATTGGTTTTGGGGGAAGGGGTGGAAGATGGATTGTTAATTAATGGTTTTGGGGGAAGGGGTGGAAGATAGACCGCTTATTGAACAGAGGAACTTGTTATAATGCATGTAAATAGATTGTTTTTTATTATTAAAGTCCTAAATATCGGGATCGTGCCAGATTTTCCATGTTCAAACGTTCGCTGCAATGTTATGAAAGTTTTCTGTTATGTATGTTGTGATTAGCTTTTCATAACCTTCTCATTTCTTGCTATGAGAAGGAATTACTCGTAAGTTAAGGAGCGTCAATATCCATGGTGTGAGAGAGAGAGAGAGAGAGAGAGAGAGAGAGAGAGAGAGAGAGAGAGAGAGAGAGAGAGAGAGAGAGAGAGAGAGAGAAAAGAAAGAATTCAGGCTCTCTTAAAAGCGTGTCGCCGCGATGATAAGACAGCTACATCTGCAATGAGAAGACAAACATCTATTTTATTTGTCGGTAGAGAACTTACCTTTTATTTAATTAAACAACACAAATATATTTACTACATTCTAGAAACACATCTAAAAACTTTATAATAAAAATTCATGCAATACATATTAATATTTTCCCTTTTCAAGCTTACCAACTTCATTTATTCGTATAACTTCTGCATTTTAGAATATTATACAAATAGTTAATTCTCAATCAATTTCAAGATAGCCAAGATATAAAAATGTAATGACCATAATTAGTGTAACAATTAATTTAAAAAAATGCATTTTACTAATTTTAAAATAGAATATTGATTTAGAATATATTGCTAGATAATATTCTTTCTTACTTAAGGAATACTTTATTTCAATCATTAAATCAAAACATGAAGTTGGTAGCAATCTCAACATTACAATAAAAATGACAAATATAATTAAGTAATAATTCTTTAGAACATTTAAACATTCCGTTACAATATATTATAAATAAAAGTATTAAGTGAACAATGTTGCTAACATAACAATGTTACTATTAAAATCTCAACATTAAAAGTACTTATCTCTAAAGAAGTTACGACATATACAATTATTTTACGTGCAATGAGAAGACAAACATCTATTTTCTTTGTCGGTACAGAACTGACCTGACCCTTTAATGCGTGGTATATTTATATGCATCCTGTGTCAGGTTAACGTACCGTTGGAAAAATATGTTCGTTCTCATCAGGTAAAAATCAGTTTCTTCTGGTCAAAACCGGCTTAATTTGACGTCATCTGACATAGGTACAACTCAGATTTGTAGTTTTTCTATATTCGTTTGGCACTAGTTAGATCCAAATATGATAATTCCTTAAATTTTCTAAACCAGGAACATGTTTAATATATTAAACCAGCAGCAATGTCTGTCCATCTTTAGATAAGAACCATTTTGTAGCGACGACTGTCCATCATTAGATAAGAACCATTCTGTATTTACGTCAGCACGGACGTTTGTTCTATGTTTTACTGATAAGACTTAAGGGCTGACTGATTTTTGCTTCATAACCTATTTCCACACAATAATGTACATTCGTAAGCTTTTAGTTATTTTTATCAGTCTTATGCAGTATGGCTATATGGCACATAAACGATTTTTCATTACATCCTGAAATCAATGTTCCCTCTAAACTGCGCGCGCGCAGCTGCTCAGGCATCCCCGTGCACCTGAATTTTCAATTTTTGCTCAATCCAACGTTAAATTTTGCTCGTCTCCGTAATGCTTGCGCAGTGCAGCGAGCACTGCGCGCACATCAACCATTCGCTTAGAGAGAACGTTGCCTCAAATGCTTAACTGAGAAATCTTTAAAAATAGCCAAACAATAATATTTTTGAATATTAATATAAAGAGTGTCATTATATCGGTTTGGGTTTTTGTGCCACTTTTTGTACTGCCGACACCTGTCACAGCATCTATTCCCATGACTTGGCAAGCGAGATGTATTAAGCATTAATAATCAACAGAGGTGAATAATCATGGGAGATTGAGGCTTATGACGTGATGAGAGCCCAAAAGGGTAAAATGCCATAACGGAACAATGACGTTATTCTATAAAATGTGTTGTTTGTATGCAGCTGCTGTCGGTAACTTCACACGTCAAAAAATGAAACGGACCTGATCATGTAAAAATTCAATACAGGTGTACGATTCAGGCACTTGACCGTACGATAATCAAGTGTAAACAATTTCTTTACAAATTTATTCGACAGTTTGAAGTCTCTTTTTCACTAATTTATTTTTTCAAAAACCGGTAAATCATTCATTTAGGGACATGCGCACTGGTCTGCAATAATTAGGGTTCAGGTCATATTTAAATGGGTGCGTGCATTGAAAACATAGAAGCTATTAACTAGAAGGTCATTTAAATATATCTCTGGTGCATACAAATCAATAAATCCTGAAATGGAATATGTTGAGTCATTGGTAAATCCAGACAGTAGTCATTCTTTTTAACAAACATCAAGTTTAAATTATATATCAAGTGATGGATTGGTGCCTATCCAATATTGGTAATTATCGTTCGGACTAATTAAAATGGAACAATGGTAATTAATACCTTACATTCGATTTGCTTAACCATACATTCCACCTAAATTTTCGTTTGTTAATTTGTTTATTTTATTTGTCAGCAGTTAAACATATGTTGTAGAATGCTCTCGTTTGCATACAAACTATACTTCCTTAAAGATGACGAACATGCACGCTCTATTCTTAGCTACCCTGCGTGCACGCAGAGCTATATCCATTCCTGCGATTCACGTTGTTCCATTTCATGCAGATCTGTCAAAAAGAAGGTAGGTTGACACATTTCACCGATTCCTTAGAAGTTCTGCCATGAAAAGATGAGGTGCAATAAATCATAAAATTACACACTGACTCAACGCCCCATCAACTGTCATTTGCAAACAATAGATCCGAGGACGTGAACAAATATTCTTGCAGAACTTATCTTGTATATGTTATAAAATAGCGCCAATGTCGCCTCGGAGTGGACATTCTGTGAAGCCTTAGCCAAGAAAAATACAAAGATGAACGAGAAGAAGGCGACCAACACGACATGAGTGATCTAAAGGAATGGAACAGATAAAAAAAGAAAGATTCAAATATAAAAACATGTCTACAAAATGTGGCAACAGTACATATCAGCAGTTTTAGGAGATAAATTATTCAAAAGATAAATAAAATAAAGATTTTCCCAGTTTATTTCGGTAAAGGGGACACATGATCAACATGAAACACACGAATGTAAATCAAATGAATACATTTTTTTTACATTTTTAAAATTATGTATGTGTATACTGAATTATAATCTGCATATGATGTCCTTGAACATGTACATATAAAAATAAGATACGAATAAATTAAATATATATTCATGTATACATGTTAGCCATAATAAAGACCCATAATAAAACATATTTTCCAATTTAATGTTATGCCTGAAAATATTTTGCACAAATATCTGTCACACGACGAAAATGTTTTTGGAAAGAGCTCGACATCTTTGCTATCTCAATCAGCTCTGAATTTCACCAATAGAACATCGGTTTAGACTTGTTTAAGTTCTGACTCTAGAAACCTGATAAGATGAAATGCAACTCTGCTTTAAAACTGACACATTAAATGCCTTAAGTATAGACTTACGTCAGACACAATTGGCGAAAATAAGGTCGGATGGAATTGTTCTTCAAGGTAACACGTTTTGAATTTTTAACCTGGTTCATCATATTATAACAGAAACCTTGTCACCTACTTAATGAGTGATATAGTTTGAAAGCTGAATGTTATATATAATACAGAGAACGTATCTCTTATAATATTCACACACAAAATGTACAAAACATTCTATTTAACTATCTGCATTTGCTTTTTTATTGTCATAACACATACTCTAAGAAAATGCAATAAATAAAATACAAATACCTTCGTACCAGGACATTTCTAATCACTTATAAGGAACGAATACTTTTGCAAATATGTTTTCATTTTAACGATCGCATGAAATCAAGCCTTTGTACATACTTAGTATACATAATACATGTATTTTCATGTTATTCCTCTTTACATTTTTAAAAATCCATTCAAATCTTGTTTAAATGCAAATATGGAGAAAATGAAATAATTTTGTTCTTACATCTTTACTATACGTAGTTTGTAAAATTGTATGCGACTTTATGCAAATTACTTGTAACCTAATAGTACTGGACAATCAGAAAATTGTTAAGCCTCGATTTTTTTCCAGTGCATTTTCAAAGCTTTGTTAATTCAGGAGTCCATGATACAATCAAATATTGGTTATTTTTATTGTTTTCTGCATAATACTGGATAACCATATGTATGAGTGTTTACATGTGTACATGCTGTATATACATTTAATAACACATACATACAGACACACACACGGAGAAAAGACAATGGGACAATTAATATATTATAAGTCGATGGTACACTTTTTAGATTATTATTATTATTATTATTATTATTATTATATATATATATATATATATATATATATATATATATATATATATATATATATATATATATATATATATATATATATATATAAGAAAACATTAAATACGCAAATATTGTATGTTGATGCATATGAACCATCCAATATTCATCTTTGTTCATAATCATAACGTTTAAAGTGTGCACATGATTCAGGAGGACAATGCGAACTCTTCAAACGTTGAATGCATATTGTAACTACGCGAGACAATGTTTTTGAATTTGTGTTATTGAACCAGTTTGAAAATATTCGACTCATTTGGGTTTTGTTTCGTTCTATGCCGTAATACTGGAAAAGGATTTTAGTTTCCTTGTGAAATTTATAATGAAAGTAACTTATGACAAAGTTTTAGTCACACGGCAAGAAGAAAGTTGTATTTGTTTTGTGACTGTTGTGAAACTGACAATTTTCTATAATAAAATTATGAGCTTTTTTTGTTTCTTCTGTCGAACACACAAGCGAAAGGAAACACTACGATATGTTAATGTAAGTGGGCTACATTAGTATTAGTCTGCATATGTTACCATATTTACTAACTTTTAAGTCCAGTTAAACTTCAAACATCCTGATCCACTGTAGCATAATGCGCCTGCAGACCAGGATCAGGTGTTTGTTATACCAATTACTGCAAACTACACATTTCAGATATGCCATCCAATAATGTGTCGACAAATTTGGGTATGGGCAGTTTGTGAGGATTCATTAGAACAAACGAAATAGACCTTGATTTGCAGGCGCATTATGCGACGGCGGATCAGGATCTATATTTTTCCGGTTCGAATCGACTTAAAAGCGAGTAAATTTGGTACATTTTGTCCAGTTTGTATGTATTGCATAACAAAAAATGTATTAGCCCATTTTTCCGTGGCTATTAAAGACATAAAACGAGAAAAAAATATAACCTGACGTTTAAGACTTCATCTGAATTTAAACTTTTTAAGGATTCTTGACACAAGTTTTCTTACGAAAGCATACCTCGCAGGCAATAGCGTAAAACGTCAATGAATATATTTAAGTTGTGATGTGTTGCATTCTATAATGCATACTTCTCCAATGAAGCCAGACAAGTCTGTTTCAATCCTATATTATACAACCAATAGCTGAAATTTGCTGGAAAGTAAAAAAAAACAAAAAAACAAACAAACAAATAACAAAACAAAATAGAACAAAAACAAAAATTCAAAGAGTAAGACAAAAAAGTGTTCGTTCGTGCAAAATTGCAAGAATACGTTTTATAACAGTGCCTGGGTACAAATCATGTTACCGTAGGTTTAGTATAAATAATAAGATGACACAAAGTCTGCAAAAAATAAAGAACAACTTTTAACTCAACTGTTCACGCTTGCTAAATCACAAAAGATTAAATTCGAGAAAAACCTCGAGAACGAAGAATATCCAGGTCTATGGACAATATTTATTCAACTAATTCGTGCCATATTTTTGTCATTATCTTTATCTCTAAAGATAAAGGGCCATCACATTCGGCATTTACAATCACCCACAAAAAAGAAGAAGAAAAAAAAAAGAAATGCAGTGACAGAAATATTTGACGTCTCAACATGGGCCGATGTTTTGTCTTTGCTTTCCATACTGTGTATGTCCCTTTCTGTACAAATATCACAAACATAAATATCCTTCCCAAACACATGAATGTGTTGAACAAAATGTCTAAACTGACCACGAACCTTTTGCGAGTCATCTATTACCCAGTTGCTGCACACCGAAGTTTCGTTTGAACTTCCATGTTAGCTTTTTCCAAAATGTTGATTTTGAGTCAATCTTTTTGTCAAGCAGTTCTTTGGGTTGACTATGATAATAAACACTTTCTCTATATGCGTCATCACTAGTTTCGTGTCCACTATCACTGCTAGTCGGACTGTCAAGGTTATTTTCTGATTTAGATTTGGCATGCAGGAAATTTTCATAATCGCCCATTTGCCTCGTATTTAAAAACTCTTCATACGTGTTTGACTTCTTTTGTTCAAGATATTGCTGGTCAGTGAGTTTCTTCCTGTCCTTTTCTCGTTTGATGTAGCGTCCTTTGGCGGATGTGCTCCGGACGGTTCTATCGCCCCATCCGATTTTCGAATCAGAGTAGGTGAAATCACGAATAGTACTTCGCTGGTAAAGGCCTTCTTTATGTTTCTTCGGTGTTTTGAACAAAGAGTCAGACTTGGATAGAGTTGGTGCTGAAGATTTCCTTTTTTGATGTGGATTGGACATAGATTGAGTCCCTTTCATCCTTCGCGAGGTTACCGGCAAAGAATCAAATTCAAAATCTTCTTCGTCGCTTATATACTTGCCAAAATCATCTTCCTCCATCTGCTTCAAACTTTCATTTGCCTGATTAATATGATAGTGTTTGTCATTGTCTTCTTCATCTTCGAGAATCATCGTTTTCTCCTCCTCGTCGTAATCTGGTGGTGGAATGTATGGATATCCATATCCATTACTGGCCTCTTTTGCTGAATTTTGATTGTGTACACTCTCAATCCATTTAGAACCTATTCTGTTGATAGTAATTTCAGAAGGACTTGATGTGTCCATGAATTCAGCGGGAGGCTGGATGACTGGATGATTACCATTTACTGGAGCTCCAAATAAAGGGTTTATTTTTGTATTTCCTGATGGTATAGTTTCTATTTCTGCTGGCTCACGTGGCTCTTGTATTTGAGTTGGGGAAAAGGACGCCGGTGGGGCTAAAATTATGTCATTCATCATTTCTGAAGAATCTCTGGATGTTTTAGTTGTATTCTCGTAGGAACGGTGTTTATCATTTCTTAATGATTCCATTTCTTCTTCCGAATCCCGTCTGAGAATTTCTATTTCTTCTCTAGGATCCATTGGAACCTGTCTTTTCTTCCGGGGTTTCGGAACAGGCCAATCCTCTTCATTTTCATTTACTCCATTTTCTATCAATAGAGGGACGTTTTTATCACCCATTACAAAAAAGTTCATTTTTGCTGGGGGAGGATCTTGAATTGTATTTAGAGTTGGTCCTGGAGTTTTGATGACCGAAGACGAGTTTTCATGACTCTTGTTTTCTTTAAGCATTCTGGGTACATAATTTCCTATTTTGGGCAGCTGTATTTGGCTGTTAGGTGGAGCCGGTGCTGGTTTTTTCTTGGGGCTCTGTGTCAGGTTTTGCTTTGTGATTCCACGAGAACTGAATATTTCACGCAAATTTGTTCTCCTCCAATCCGTACGGTCGTCCATGTTGGAAATTTGTTTGGTGTCCATTCCAACGAATATCTCGTGCCTCGGAGGGGTTTCTTTCAATATTCTGAAAAAAGGAGAAAAACAATTACTAAGAATGCGATATAGTTTAGAAACTGTACTGAAGATCAATAGTTAATTTAATCTCGTTAATTTGACAACACGTTTCTAATCATCTAAGTTGTTATTTGCAGAAGTTAAGGCTGAAACATTTATTTTTCATGTGAAGTTTATTTCTCTACTGTCATCGAAAATATTACACACAAAAAATATATATCGTGTGCCATCTACTGCCACTGGTGCTTATCTTTTGTTGGAAGAGAATACGTTCAATTTAGATTTAATGCATTGCCAATAAGACCAATCACTCAGCTTACAATACAACGGTAATGTGAACACGAAACACTTCTGTATATAGTACTTTTAAACGGTAGAATATACCTTAATATATTTAAATTTTCTAAATGCCTTCGAATGTAATGCGCTTTTCGATTAGTCCAAAGTACACATGCGCTAGAGTAACAGACAATTTACTAATGGGGATGCTTCCGTTGTGTGGTTTTAAAGATAATTACAGTTTCCATTTAATTATTTTGCACATAAGCGTCAATGGTGTGTTAGAACTGGATTCATATTCTTGTGATTAGGGATCTAACGACGTCAATGGTGTGTTTATGTTGTAATTCTGTGGCATCATGCTTAAAGCTCGATTTACCAAAGTAAACCATCAATGTCATCAAATCATGACAAACGCATAGGCTATCCACATCGCGTAGTGACGAGTTTAGCCATACTGTCATGGCTTAGTCCTATAAGACATCCCTAACATCTGTATTGGTATATTGTGTGGGTTGGGATATAGGATCTCATCTATTCTCTGCAATTTGTTGCAGGCAGACTTGTTCGAAACACATATGTGAAGATATCTAATATTTTTTAGACGCTTACTGCGGTATTTTTCGCGGTTCAACATTTAGGTTAAGAGTTCTTTTGGGTGATCCCCAAAACATATTTCTTTAACGAATTTGCTGTTTCACAACGTGAAAACGAAATAGGTCAACATTTCTTTTTATCGTCATTTCGAATTAACTGTGTCCATCCGTGGATTCGGCTGTTCATCCAATACCGAGAAACAAGCTGGATGCGACTTCCCTCATTTGAATTAGCTGTTTTGCTCATGCGACTAGAGCCTCTATAGATTTGTCATGTGATTGTGTAGCATGATGATTATCGTTGTTCAACAACACGTCAAAAAGCAAAATGGCCGGATTAATTTCATATTGTAATTCAAATTATTCAATATTTCCGTGCTTATTTTAATTTAATAATGAATAGTGCTACGGAACACTTTAGACTGTCCGCATGTATACGGACTAAACACAAAGGTAAACAGTTGTGCCATATAGAATTCACCATAATGTAATCATCACGTGACTTCGAGCTCCTTTCTTTCTTTAACAAAGTTATATTTAATCTTCTTCATCTCTTCTTTGTCACTTTTCTCATCATTTCTTTTCCTTTTTTTTTGGCCCATTCCATGAATGACCACTATGTCAAATTGAATATGTCTTCCAGAAAGCATCTGACTTTGATGACATTATTAAGTGCCCCCTTCAAGGTTCCCACTCTCACATATTTTGGTTGAATGAAACATCTTAACTGTTCTACTTCCTCCTCTATCATTTCTTGAACCAGATCCCTTGCTACATTTAGGCTGATCACTTGAATTGTCATACAGTCTTTGGCAACTGGATACCTCTATTCATCTTTTCGCCTCTCCATCACATAGGCTTCATCCACCATCCAGTACCAACTGTTTGTTTTAGGTTGTTGAACAAATCTATTGCCATCTTCGTTTATTCAATATTGAATGGCGCGAACGTCGAACGCTTTGACGCTATGCGTGTCAAGCACGGACGTGAATGAAAAACATATTGTACTTCACATACTATCTAATATCCACACACACAAAGAAAAAACTTATATACTATCCACAAAATCAAAATATATTATCCACACACGGGAAGGATAAAATCAAACCATGAGTATATTATCCATACACGGGAAGAGGATAAAAGCAAACCACAAATATATATCCACATACGGGAAGGAGAACATCAAACCCCAAAATAATTTACAATACACACAAACGAACGCGAGCCATACAAAAGCAAACACAGACATCAGGTAAGGAGCGAGCGTTTATAACCACAATACTCCACACTCATACCAATTGGCAATTTGAATAGTCTCTTTTCTAGAGATTTGGTTAGCCCTGATAAAGGGTTTCTTAGTTGGAACTTTAGATGCACATGGTTAACGGTCACATATACAAAGCCTGGCATCACAGACACAACGACGGCTCGAGTCATTGTCCAAATGGACTGTAGCTGATGATAGTGCAGAGGCAGGATGAGTGGTCTCAACATTCCAGTCTTCACTTTGAGGGACAGTGAAGACTTCCCTTTTTCTATGCCACAAACGCGTATGACGGAATTGTGGTACGGGGGGGGGGGGGGGGGTAGGGGGAGGGGGCGAGTAGGTGCTGTGAATGTTGTGGATGTGGTGCTGGTGCTGGTACTGCTGTGTACGCGTCCTCGTCTCATGCTTGACTTCACGGACAGGCCTCATCATGAGGTGAGATAGGATCCTTTATTTTCCTTCTCTATTTTCTTTCTTTCCTCATCATATTCTTATATCCTGGCAGCTTCAGCTATGGCCATGATGGTCAGATCATCCATGATTCGCTTGGCATACTCCAGGTGCATCTGAAGTTCAAGAAGCTTAATGAGTATGCTCATCTTTTATCAGGTTATCAACAACGGCTAGCCAGACTGATGAACGCATTCGCTAATGATACCAAAATAAACAAAAAGGTTCATATGATCACCAATAGAGCGGGGAAAGCGCGAACCTAAACGAAACATTAATTTGTTACTTACAAGCACTAACAACAAACTTAAACACATCCTAGCTGTTTTTACAAGCTACGGAAGCAAAGTACTTATAAACAAAATTCTAACAAATTCAAACAAACTAAGTGCCTATAGACACTTATGCTTTTTTGTTTTTTTTTAACATAAACACACAATTTGCGGCAACTAAATTAGTATCCCTTTTCTCGAGTATTGGGTTAGTCCTGAAAAACGATGTTTTATGGACTGGATTTAGTTCAATCTTTCATTGCGATAGTTTTCCGTCACCGTCTGGCGACAGGCGCACCCACAGGATAATGACTACGTCTTCGGAAAAAGGAGAACTCTCGTGTCTACATGGCAGTCCAGAATTCCTCTGTCTGGTTCCTGTTGTTGTTCCTGCTGCTGTTTCTGCTACTCTATCGGCTCTTTTTGGTGATTCTGAAGTCTGCACCTCTCCTTCCACTCTATTTCTCTTTCTTACTTTCTTCTATGAAGAAATCTTCTATCAGGTCTTCGGTTACTTTCAACATTTTCACATTATCTACCGCTTCAGGCGTCCGTATCAGGCTTTGCCTGACACGATGGCTTTGTCATCTTGGCTAGTCTTGAACATAGGAGGATGTGTCAACAATGGATGGTCAGACTGGAGACTGCTTCGCTTTATATAGTTCTAACACGGACGCGATAGAAAAAATCCCTACCATTTTTGTTGGGTTGGAACGTTATGATAGTTGATTTTAGGTTGAGGCATAGAGAGATCTCAAAGAACACGTATATTGATAAAATATTTAAAACAAAAGACACATTTATACAAAGCACAACATTTTTATTCAAATAACTAACAACTAACAATTAACAATTAACAATATAATAAACAAAGAATTTCTTCAAACTAACATTTTTTTTAGACAAGGTTGATAACGTTGTGAACTGCAGTGAGACTTCCACGAATGGACGTCATTGGGCCATTGATGTAAACTAAGTTTCCTGGCTAAAGACAACATATAGCCATAATAGTCACAAAACCATCGATCTACTTAGTCATCGTGTCTTGAAGAATGACGATCAAAATAAGTCACTTAATGTTGTAAAGAATATATAAGACTGAGTTGATGCAGAAATTACACACAATATTGTCGACACACCATATAATATGTGCCCTGTAATTTAACATTACTGAATTGTGTCGTCTGAGCATTTCTTCTCAAAGTCAATGCTGTCGCCTTCCAAAGGTGGTAATCCATAAGAATCAAAGTACTCCACGCAATCATCACGGAGAAAGTAGACAGCTACCCAGTGGGTTCCTGAGAGATGAATGTCGTCCGTGTGGATGACATAAGCCTGATGGTATTAAGATTTGCGATCAGGAAGTTCATCTTTAGCACACAGCACAGGATTCCAAGAAGCGGTGTATCAAAGGGTAATACGATTCTCAGGTATCCATTGTTCTTTTTTCTCATAGATAATGATAAATCATCGATTCAATCCTGACATTTTGCTTCAATAAATGGGGTCCCACTTACGGTAGGTAGTGAAAATTCGGAGACCATCGAGCATGTTTCAGGTAAGCGGAATATTTCTGTTCCTACTGGTAACGTCACACACCGCAACTGAAACATTTGACTTTATCCCCTTTGTCCAAGTGGAAAAATCAGGCTCTGGCTAATTCTTCGGAGGAGGGGGTATGTCCTCCCAAATATTTAGGCCATTTTCCTATGAAGGTTTGGAATCGACTTTCAAAGTCACAGTATTCAGACAAAAGTACAGGGAACGAGTATTCGTCTTTCAGATGTTGATTTCGATGAGGGTACGGTGAATACTTAAAGAGTTGCATGACATCCGTAGGGTGCTAGACAGACACATTTTCTCAGGCAGATGTTGACATCCAGTAACAAGTCCCGATAACGAATGGCATTGTTTTCGCATCCATCAGGTTAGATACACACATCATCACTTTCCATGGTAGGTGTAGTGGTTGTAGTCATGATGTGATACTGAATCGCTGAGGTCAAGCATACGGCATCCTTGCAATCCCAAGCCGTAGCATCGCACTCCACTTGAGATTCCCAAAACGTGAATGATGTCTGTTGAAAGTATATATCAGTCTCGCTTGGTCTTTTTAGTTGCAATGAACACTATCGCCACACTATACTACTTATTATATCACGATAGTCGTATATTTGAGATGTGTGTGTGTGCGTGTGTGTGTGTGTGTGATTAGGATTTTAATTTAGCGTTAACAATTTTTCAGTCATATCGCTACAATGTCTGTAGTGAGTTTATAGCGATGTCTAGCACTGGGGCATCATACGACAGACATGTAGCATGATGTCCAACCCTGTCACATTATCCTGACACCAGGCCGACCAGTCCTAGCACTAACCTTTTAATGCTGAGCGCCAAGCGAGGCAGTTTTAAATACCATTTTCGAAAGTCTTTTGTATGACTCGGCAGGGGATCCAACCCAAGACCTCCCGCTTCCGCGGCGTACGTTCTAACCACTAGGCCACCGGAGCAGTTTATTTGAGATGGACTTCTTCCGTAATTATCTGATTGGCGTCATTTTTGCAGCCGGCAACGGCCTTTATTACTTCAGGGCGAAGTACTTAAATTTACTGATTTTCAAACTTAGAAAGGTATATAAATTTATTGTAGTTATGTACTTAAGATTTGTGTATACCTTTATTGTAGTTATGTACTTAGATTTGTGTATACCATTATAGTTGTAATTACACAAATCTATCTAGAGTGCTTATGATCGATGGGTTGTTTTGACATATGTTCACAGGAAATTTGCTTGGATATTAAATGCATATCAATGTGGGCGCAGTTATTTATGTTTTATGTTTGTCTATAAAATGACGGCCTTGGCTGATGTCTTCGACAGAAATATAGCTGATAATTCTGAAAGGATATCCAGGTACTACCAAAATTAAATCTACTTACAGATCACGTTTTATAAATCCTGGGTAAAGGCATTAAACAAAGTTCGTTTATGTAAGGACACGTGTTCAAACAAAGGTCGTTTATGTAAGGACACGTGTTCAGCCTTACCAGAGGACGACATATGTTTTCTTTCCATTGACTATTTTCATGAGCAGTTAACATACACATACAAAGTTAGTTAAAAAAAACTTAACTCCTGCTTTTTTGATTGACAAAACATGCGTATGACATGAATACATTCACTCATGCGGTTCTATACAAAGGAATCTCTTACGGCGAATAAATTCACGCATACGGTTGTATACAAAGGAATATATTACGGATGTTTCTTTTTTAAATCCGGTTAGTAGGTCGGTGAGAACAAGTGAATTACATTGTTTGTCTATTCTGCTCCTTTCCTGACAGCTTTTTAAGTTATACTAGTCGTCGAGGTAACAATAGGGCTGATATCATATCGTCATATTCCACACGGACTGAATCCCTGGTCTCAATATTTACCATGTATCACATACATATTGGGTAAACTCTCAGAGAAATAATTAAAATAAAAGTACTGGTTTCAAGTTTAGGTCGGACAGCTAGTATATTCATATGTTTGTGTTGTACAGACAGTGTCCTCTAGTACACTGATAGAAACCACAGCCTGTAAATTTAGTAAATAAATCACAACTGAACAGTTGTTTTCACAGAGAAATTGTAACTGAAAAATAATTATATACGAGTACGAGGCACTCTCTCATTTCCAAATACCATTATTTGTTGCACAGTTTGAAAAAGTTGTTATTGTTTTATCTTCCTAACTGGTTAGATATAAACTCATGAAGTAATTATCTGATATATGGACATTCATGAAGTAATTATCTGATATATGGACATTCGTGAAGTAATTATCTGATATATGGACATTCCAAAGTGTTCAAGACTTCCACGGTCATATTTTTATTCATTAACTGCAAAACCTCATCCAGCGTCTTTTGTGTTTAGTTGTTCATTGAATGACTGTAACTTTCAACATAATATTGGCTGTAGATTGCCAAGGATGTTGGGAGTTAGGTAGTTTTCACGCCGTGGTCAAACCGACAACCCTTAGAATATAAGTCTATCTCTCTACCAACTGAATTAGGTTTCCCAACTTCTCTGTTTGTGCGTGTATTTATGTGTAGAAACAATATAGTCACGACCGGCGCTTCCGCTAGGCGAACTAGGCAATCGTCTAGGGCGCTGGGCTAAGGGTTTATTTCATGATGGGCGGGTGGGGGAGGGCGTGAGTGGAAGGGGGGGGGGGGCGCCAAATATCTGATCTCGCCTAGGGCACCAAAATGCCTTGCACCGGCGCTGAATAAAGTACTTTTGAATGATAAGGGAAGCAATCATTTTCAACAATGATGGCAATTCGATGTAACTGATCCATCTTTAGCAACTAATTGTTGTCCACATTTCTCTTAAACTGGATGGAAAAAGTCTCTTACAATATCTAAACATTGCACTAATATACACGAACTGAAGCACATGTAAATATTTGTTCGTAATGTCTGACCTGTCGACCTAATAAAAATTGTCTAGTGGTTGCAGGAGTAAGCCAATACTCGGAATAGGAATCTTCGTTACGCTTTCAGTATCATGGTCCCATGGCTAACAACTACGATCAGTCATTTTCACCATAATCATTTTCTTCGCCGTCGTCAATAATATTTAATTATAAACAAAACGAAATACATAATGACATGTACCGTGTGTGAATGAAAACCCCATACCTGTACTAAAAGTCCAAATCAAGAATGATCCACTGACTTAGAACGAAACTTAAACACTTAGATGCCACGAACGATTAACGAAGGAAAGATAAAAGTTGCATTATAAAGCAACCATGCCTGTTACATTGACTTAATCGGGGTTTTTTTCCACCTCGAAGTTGTACTCCGTGTCAATAGAGTGGTATTCTCCCCTCCCTACCAATCCGATCTACCCAGTTTTCTTTGCTACGTACACAAAATAGCCGATCCTTAAGACATATATAAATGCACAATAGCTAGAACAATTCTAGAAAGCTGTGTTAACTAGAATGGACTCTAAATATGACGGTAAATGTGTGCTGAGCTATATCAACAGGCAAGTAAAAAAAAAAACTAGGTCCAGGAGAATTGCCGGGCACCAATTTAACAGCTGTGTATGTATATCTCCTGATTCGAAATCGTTAATCAAACGATCGGTTTACAATTTCGCTCAAAGATATAAGAATATATCAAGTGTGTTTCAACACAAAGAAATAAATGGAGAGAGTATCATTTTAAGTACTTTACGTCATATTTCAGGAGATTTTGAGAATTTTATTGAAACCTGAAACTGCTTAATAATCATGATTCTGTTGAGCTCGAGTTTGAGCGTGTCTAGTTTGGAACAATTACAAACGGTGTCACATACCAAAAGTCATTTTTGATTGACTAATATGGAAGTTCACACGCAAGTTTGGGAATATATGATCTGCAGACCGAGCACCAAACTATGCAGTACATAGATGCCTTATTAAAAGACGTAATAAAAAAAACAATGCCTTCGAGTACATAGATATCATATTAAAACATTTAAATAGGAAACCATCCGTACATTTAAAAAATCACGACTAGCTAAATTGATTTATTTTTATGAAGGTCGTATAGCGTATATCGTAGCTGAAACTTGTTAAAGAAAAAAATAAATAAATATGGCACTGAATAATATTCGTGACAAACACAAAACAATGTTCCACCCCCGACAGTCATGCCAATATGAATTTCAATGGTTTTGATAATCCATGTGACAGCATGTGGTGCATTGTGTGTGTGTGTGTGTGTCTATATATATATATATATATATATATATATATATATATATATATATATATATATATATATATATATATATATATATATGACTCCAATTTGCATAAAAGATTCAAGCGATGTGATACTAAATCAAACTTTCATGAAGGAACGTAATATTACCCACATGTAATGCTATATCGCTATGTACTGCACTTACTTTGTAACAAGAACCAATCAGACACACATGACACCGATCGTACCAAAACCAAGCAGAATATGTCTCTATCCTGAGGAACTACTTTTAATTGGTACTGATTTTTAGGGGTAAAATGTGAATCCGACTTACTTCGAGTAAGACGTTCCATGAAATCACTGTATTTCGAAGGAGAAAGTGAGCTTTGGGTTATGGAACTGTATAATTTTAGGGAATATAACACACATGTGGACAAGGACATACTTTTTTACATGCATCACTGTGAGTTAAACCATGTATCTGGAAAGTGAAAGTCCAAATAGTGTTCATAATTGTACTGGACTGAACCATTAGTTCAAAATGACTTCATTGTTGTCAATAACACTATCCTACTTCCGTTTTCAGGTTTCTTTCTTTAACTATGATCTAACACTGTGTCTGGCATGGCACATTGATTTAGAAAAGGCACGTGTTAACTTCTTACAGGTTGTATCACATATATATATATATATATATATATATATATATATATATATATATATATATATATATATATATATATATATATATATATATATATATATATATATATATATGTATGTATGTATGTATGTATGTATGTATGTATGTATGTATGTATGTATGTATGTATGTGTGTGTGTATAAACTCGCAAAGCATAAACACACTGTACTGTGTTTTTCGATAAATACATGTCTCGAAACATAACTACTTTTCTAACGTAGCCAAATAATCCACATTCTTTCATGCAATAAAAGTTCCTAATCCTAACATCCTAGATCTAATAGTGTGCATAACTGGCTTCTGGGGAAACTTGATGTTGTACGAGATATATTGAAGACCTGTTGGCCTAGCTTTGATTGTCTCAAATGAGACCACTGACCCGTCCGTATTATGTAAACAAGAAAGCGAATAATTCGTTTTGCATATCGCCCGGTGTGATCTGAATAGGCAATGCTTACTAGAGAAGAGGGTGAATCCAGAATAATTTGGTTTGATATTTCACGGCACAGCAAAACACATAGGCTATTTAGTGTCGATGCAATTTAAGTAAAGAGCCTTACTTAAGGACAAAGCAAAGTGACTAATCGAGGTTGGATCCTTTCGGTCGTGCGTCCAGGACGCTAACGATTGTGCCACCACAGCTTCCGAATCCAAAATGACGTGTGAAATGTGGAATCAGCGGCTTAAGTAAATCGTCTTTAAAACGTCTTTTTAAAAGCAAAGCTTCGATTCAATTCACCATAAAGACGACACAACGCCTCCATATTTTCCTACCTGCCTAGTCAGAGGCAAATACAAGAAATGAAAGAATAGCACTGTAGTTACCATTACTTTGGTCCAAAATAATTGAAATAAATAATTGGGGATCCCGGAATGAAAAAAAGAAATAAATAAAATCTAATACTAGTTAGTCTACATGTACTTACATATCAACTCTATTCTGTATGCATATGACGTGGATCTATGACTCACTTCATCACCATTATGTTAAGCGGTAAATAACATTTGTACTTAAAATTCAGGGTGTTGTCGGCCAGGTAAACCATTCAAATTAGTGAAGGTAGCGACGAAGCATGTATTAGATAAATATTATAAAAAGGTAAATCAACAAGCATATACGGTATAGTCTACTTGAAGTAAGAAATGTATTGGCTCATTTCAAGCAGCCAAAGTATAGGTTAAGATTTTCTAACGTCTGTACCCCGTTCAGTCTCGAGATTTAGAATAGGAACGATGCGTTCTCATACATGTAAAAGGCGAAGAACAGATACAGGAGCCACGACGTCACAGTAGACAGCAAGCTGGATACGCAGATACTAAGGATGAGAATTGAAACCTTCTATTATATCAGCTTGGGTCGTCCGTATTATTCTTGTTAAGACACTTTACCTCTATTGCCTCTATACAATAACGACACAATAACACAAATAAGTTATCAAACCCAACGCCTCTCTTGCCTTCACCCCCCTCCTCACAGTAGTATTAGCAATTATGAGGTTTCTTCAACAAACAACATTTTTTTATTTTTTTTTCGTGTCCTTAGTTGTCTGGCCCACGAGTGGCCGAGTGGTCTAAAGCGCTCTGCGTTATAGATCACTGCCATAACACCTCTGTCTGTGTGGGTTCGAATCTCAGATTCGGCCAATGTGTGTATGTGAGAAAGCTTGCCAGTAGCTATTCGTGGGTCGGTGGTTCTTTCTGTGGGTTTTCCCGGGTTCTTCCTCCACAAGTAATATTGGCCGCCGTGAATAGCCTAACGTGTGCTGGAAAATGGCATTAAACCCCACAACAACAACTCATGAAAGCTAATTCTGTATCATATTAACATATTGGTAAAAAAGAGCAGTAATTATGTTCCATATTTTTTATTATTGTCAAATGCCCTTTCTCCCAGAACACGATAAAAAATATCACTAACCAATTTCATTCTTAGGGATGTTTTTAGTAAATCGTGTGATGCAACCATTGTTGACACTTGTAAGTAGGAACAACATTATCAAATTAGCCGCTGTGGCAGCCATATTGAAGAAGATAATATTTTTTTTCATTTAGGACTAATTAAAACCTCATTAAAATTATTTTGGTGAAAACTCCAATTGAAGATGAACGTTCGTTTCTAGACGAATACCTGCAACAAGATTTTTAGATGCTGTCATGATGACCATATATTGGGCATAGCTGATCAGGGAATTCTCTCTGGAGTACAGTTGATCAGAGCAGTAATCCACCCAACGTTCCATCTGCTTGCCCTTGTTGTGAACGGTATCGACTGCGGCAGACTTAAGTTGTGCTATAACTTTCTTCGTGGGACCCATTGCTAAGTATGCCATCGTACACGGCTCTGATGTTTCCGATATCTGCTGCTGATTGGTTGCTCAGGTCTAGCTGAAGCCATTATTCATTGGCGCACTGCCATGATAACATCGGCAATATGCTTCTGGTATACCTGTATGCCTGTAGAGTGCTCTGGCAGTGGGATAGATTGTATTCCTGGTGATCACTGCGACGCTCTTTTATGACTGGCATAAGTGTAGCGGAGTTAGCATCAAACCCGTCATTGTTCGTTGACTGCTTCTTACCAAAGATCCGTGTGGCTGTGCTGTATGCAGTCTCTCTGATGTGATACCATCTCTCTATGGCACTGCCGTTGGACGGCTCTGAATCAAATGTCTTGAAGAGGGCAAAAGTGAATTCCTTAGCCTTGTCTGGAAATGACGTCTCGCTCACATCAATGCGTGATGTACCCTCTTGCCCAGATTGGTGCATCTTCTTTAGTAAAAGCTTTATTTTGCAGCACATCAGCATTGTGGAAGATACGGGTAAGAAGCACACCATTCATGGCAGATTGTCTAGTAAAGATCAAGTCCAGTTGGTGCCAGTGTTTGGACCGGGGATGCATCCAAGACACTTTATCCCGTGGATTTGTCTGAAATAATGAATTGGTGATGCTGAGGTCGTGGTACGAGCAATTATCTAGGAGTCAATGTCCATTCTCATCTTTCCAATGCTAAACTTGCCAAGACAGGAAGACCAAGATTCACGGTCAGCACCCATCCTAGCGTTTAAGTCTCCCAATAATATCAAGTTCTACTTCCTTGGGAATTAGGTCGATGACCTAGTTTAATTCGTTCTATAACACATCCTTATTATCTGAGGGGTACTTAGTGTGGGAGCAAAAACGCTGATCAGGTTGACATGCTCAGTTGTGGTGTGAAGGCAGAGGGAAAACTGTCTTCTGTTTCCTTGTTGGGAGGGTTCTATCATCCCCTGCAGAGAGTTTATGACGGCGAATCCAACACCAAACTCTCTGGTTTCGTCAGTTCTATTTCTTTGCCATAAGAACGTGTAGTTCTCTTCTCTGAGGGACCGAAATCTGGTAACCGTGTCTCCAGTAGTGCGGCAATGTCGATCTGGATTCTTGCAAGTTCGTCGTTGATGACTGAAGTCTTTCGAGCATCGCTGATTACCTGGATATCATCTGAGTCTAGTCAGCATGGTCAGGATATTCCAGGTACCTAGCTTGAGGACTGGCGGTTTCCTTTTTGGTTTTCATTTGTTTTTTCTTGGTGAAGTAGTTGCAGTCCGATTTGTCAAGTACTCGCGTACTTTAGGCCCTACGCTCCCAGCAAGGCAGACGAACTGTGGCAGGACGGCACCTTATTGTCTGGCGGCTGCCCAATTTGAGTCGGGCGGTAGCTGTCCAGTGAGACATGTTGGTCTCTCCCACCGTCGGAAGCATTATCTGGCGTTTGACTCGACGCCAATCGAGCGATGACTTATAACCGGTAAACTGCTGCATCCCGTGTTGTGTGGACACTGTGAAGGCAGGATGATATGGAGGATTAATTGTTGCCCATGCAGCTGATTCCCCATCTCCACTCAGCAGATGGATCCAAGGGGAAGAACAAGCCAATATGTCATGGCACCAGCGATGTCGCAGAAGTTGCCGAGATGACACTGAAAACAATGCCATGTCTCCTTAGGGACTCCGTCTCCGGATGCTCTGTTAGGGTTTACTCCCTTAGCCTTTCCATGAGATGGTATAGTCACAAGACAGCGAAAGTTTTTAGTCCGAGTTTACCTTCTCATAGATGAGCGACCACCCAAGGTTAATGCCCGAAGCGTCTGGTAATGAGGCGCCAGAATCTCGCCTGTCATACATTCTCTAGTCCGTTTAAACAGTGGCCACCGGGCTTAGTTAAGCCACTCGTGAAGACCTGAAGCTGGATTTGGTTGTCAGAGTCTCTATCAGATGCAAGCCATTGAGGGTCTTCCAAGAGAAGTGTGTTCTTATCTCCCACACTCACCCTGGCGATAACACCCTTGGGAACCCATTCATTCAGTTGGAGTGTAAATAACAACAATTTTTTAAATATAGCCAATGTTGCGGGCATATTAGATCTCTGAACTGTCATTTACGACTAACGAAACATAATATTTAGTATACTAGTGAATGCACCGTGTTGAAATGATTTTCCGTTCAAGATGAGTAACTAAAACAAGGCGATTAATATGGCGGCCACAGTGACTATCAGATAGGCACCAGTACTCTTTAAGGCCGACCAGAAAGTATATACATCGCTAACAATGTTGTTTATGTTAACGATAGACACATATACCATGGGTCATTGATAATCCTGTGTGAGACTGTGCCATCAGTTTTAGAATCTTAAGGCGGTAGGGATGATTCTGTATGAATATCAGAACTCCTGGAGCCCCTGGGGGTTGAGTGGTTTAAAGTGCCCGCCTTTATCGATCACTACCATCTGACCTTTGCCGGCGTGGGTTATGGTTACGGGCCAATGTGGGTATGTGAGAAAGTTTGTCAGTAACTCTTAGTGGATCGATGTTTCTAACCGGTGTTTTTTTTTTGTCCTTCTTCCACCTTTCATACTGGGAGTCATGTGTAACCTATCGTGTGCTGAAACTGGCGTTAAACCCATAGGAACAAGAATAACAAATAACTGCTGAGTTGTACGTGTTCAATGTCTAACTACTGGAATACGATATTGATGCCACAAGCATCAACACATATTAGATTAGGATCCATGCGTTACAATCCCCAGTCTCTCCAAACCCCTAAGAACTTTCTTCTTAGATGTCATTGTGGCAGATATTTAGACAAACTAAATGCCTATAACACAAGCATGTGCACCCTATTGCACGCGACCTGGTTATACATACATACATACATACATACATACATACATACATACATACATACATACATACATACATACATACATATATATATATATATATATATATATATATATATATATATATATATATATATATATATATATATATATATATATATATATATATATATATATATATATATATACTTTAATCGCATTAAGAATCTATATTATGTTCGCAGATTGAATAACATCGCACGTACCTGCCAGAACCGCATAAAATTACCATTTAGATTGTGGTAACGAATTCCATCCGTTGGGTCGAGTTGGTGTGTGCAGCTTTAACAATTTTAAGTGATATCGCTACGATGTTTGCAGTGGGGCAGCTTATAGTGACGTCTAGCACTGGGGCATATGCAGAAGACACATAGCATCTTGTTCCACCGAGTCACATTATCCTGACACTAGGCCGACTAGTCGTAACACTAACATCTCAATGCTAAGCGCCTAGCCTGGCAGCTGTAGGTACCATTGTTTCTAAGTCTTTGGTATGACTCGACCGGGGTTAGAACCCGCGACCTCCCGCATCCGAGGCGGACGCTCTAACCACTAGGCAACCTGAGCGGTCCGTTTAAAGAAGTGAAACTGGCGTTGGTCGGTCTTTAACCCATGGGACTTAGCCTCTGGGTTATAGCTTAAACGTATATACCAAAAACATCCCATGTATATAATCATGTACATTCTTGCATGGAAAGACAAAATGAAACAGGGGCCCCGAGTGGCCGAGTGGTCTAAAGCGCTGTCCGTTACGGACCACTGCCATCTCAGCTCTGTCTGCGTATGTTCGAGTCCAAGATTCGGCAAATGTAGTTTTGTGAGAAAGCTTGCCAGTAGATTCTCGTGGGTCGGTGGTTCTTTTCGGGGTTTGTCCGGTTTCTTCCTCCACCATTAATACTGGCCGCCATGTATATACCAAAAACATCCCATGTATATAATCATGTACATTCTTGCATGGAAAGACAAGAAACAAGGCTGGCAAGTGCCACTGATATATTCCTTAAGCATAGGACCCTACAACTTAGCCTATATTGTGCTGAAAAATGGCGTTAAACCATAAAAAACAAAAAATAAAATGAAACACCCACCTGGCAAGTGCCACTGATATATTCCTTAAGCATAGGACCCTACAACTTAGGCCCGGACGTGGAGAGGGGTATATGTAAAAACGGTAATCGTTGTACTTTAAAAGTACGTCGTTTATTTGTCGTACATTTTATGATAGAATAGTTTCTTTCTCCAGCAGTATAGTTTTAGAATTTGTTATTTGATGTATGCACAAATACCTTTTGTAGTTACACTGTACAAACGTTTCTCAATAATGTCACCTGCTGATTGATGTTTTCAGTCGAATTAACCTTTACTGAGAACGAGCCGTCAGTTCGTCTAATATAGGTCTAAAAACCTGTCACTTTCAATAAGACATTCGGAATAATTATAGTGCGCTGTTGATATCAATCAATACATGGCTTTTGTTTCGGATTTGGGTATATCACAACCTAAGGCTAAAGGGAAAGAAGTTTGAGCTTAAGCGCATAAATCGTGAAGACATGAACTGCTACATCGCACATAACACGCTTACACCTCAGGTGGACGTACAAGCGCCATTGATATTCACCGTCTCTCAATTGATACCAGTAGCGTAGCTAGGATATTTTGTATAGGACTCTATGCAAAGCTACCTTAAGGGCCCCAAGCAAAATTAATAACAATTTTTGCGGGTCTATAATTACGCTTTCTGATGGATGATATATTGCATACTCCAACTGTCTTAGTATAATTTAGATATTATTAGTTTGCATGGATGGTCTCGTGGGCTCCGTTTTCTTGGGTCTATGCTTTTCTATATAGTAGCTACGTCCCTGATTGATACTGGAAACGCACATTACCGGTAATTCAAACTCAAATTAGACTGCCTTACAAATATAACTCGCTGATTCATAAACTAGAGATTACATTACAATGTACATTGACTAAGATAACACATCCACGCAAGCTTCAAGTGTTACAAATAATACCTGATTTAACGTTTTTGAGAACGATCCAAAACAGAATATCATATAGTCAATATTCGCCTATAGATCCCCGAGTGGCCGAGTGGTCTAAAGCGCTGTCCGTTACGGATCACTGCCATCTTACCTCTGTCTGCGTGGGTTCGAGTCTATGATTCGGCTATGTAGTTATGTGAGAAAGCTTGCCAGTAGCTTCTCGTGGGTCGGTGGTTCTTTCCGGGGGTTTTCCGGGTTCTTCCTCCACCATTAATACTGGCCGCCGTGTATAGCGTATATTGTGCTGAAAAATGGCGTTAAACAAAACAAATATTCGCCTATAAGACGAGTCCAACGAGTAAAAGTCATTCAAGTCATGTACGCACATTTACTGATATAAATTTAAAAACTAATTTTATTTTTAAAATTTAATTTTATTATATTTATAAGAAAGTTTTATTCAATCGTGACTTTTGAGTGATCTTCACATTAATTGTAATAACAAAACTTCTAGCGGAAAAATATCAATGGCTACTAACTATTACAATGTCATTGCGGCGTTAGACTGGGTGGGTCAAGAAAGTTGTTATTGGATTGAGCTATTACTAGTGCAGGGGGGAATCAAGGTACAATTGTGTGAACAAGAAGTCGCGCGCCTTTTTATTTATCACCTGTATGGATGTTCAGAAATGAACGGTATAGAGAAGGAACATACAATAAGTTATATTCTTTACTTGTACAAATGACATTTCTTTAAAATGACAATTTAGTGTCATACAAAATTTAATTAAAATACATCTGAATCGACAGCAGTGTTCGTTTAGGTGTACGAAAGAACATATTGGTATGGTAATAATATGTATTACGTACGAAGTGAAATAAAAGATATGACATACCATACAGAAGATACATACGAAGTTACATAATTACCCCCAATTTATTGGAATTTTCTTGTGTGCCGTTTGTATCCCCGACGATGTTTTCCAAGGCTTTGCTTATAAATGATGATATTGTCGAGTCTCTGTTTATGTTTGTAGTATGTAAAACCTTTTCAAAGCCACAGGCACATTCCGTCTTATATCGCGCGACAAAAAAAAAATGGTTTAAATGATGACCACGCTTGCATGACTGCTCCTAAAAATCAGTGCTGTATTAACCCATGGCAGGGCCCCTAAGCTTCGAGCTTCTTTGGCCCCCACCCCCCACCCCCGACATCCACCCGCGAATGGCAGGGCCCCTAGGCTTCGAGCTTTTTTGCGCCCCACGACATCCACCCGCAAATTTCGCGCTCTTTTAATTAATACAAACTTACCAAAAATGATTTAAAAAGGTGCAATTTAGCAGCAGTCTGATTGTTGTGGCATGGAGTAGGAATTTTTTAATGTGGAATTTTCGATTACGCAGCATTGCCATGGCATGGCTAAAGGTTGCATGGGCTCCTGCTTTTGGTGGGCCCCTAGGCTTCAGCCTAGTCAGCTTTATGGATAATACGGCCCTGCTAAAAATGTCGAAGTACTTTATCATTGAATTTTCCGTTAAGCAATTTTTTTCTTCAGGAATTTTTACAGTATCCTTCAATTGATGGACAATGCGCGAAATCAAGTGAATAAACGCCATTTAAAGGTATGTGAAATCAAATTGTCCAAAATGACACCTACAGCTGCAAAATGTTACAAAGATCGCGTACATCACCACCGTGAGTTGTACTATACGAACTACACAGACCCAGATCAGATCAGCCATTGCATAACACGCCGGCAGATCTGGGCTTGTGCAGTTTGTTAGGATTAATCAGAACATATACCCTGATCTGTAAACTGTTTACAGTTATACTAGAGCAGTGTATTGCATGTCATTATTACTCATGAAAACTAAAATGCTGGTCAATATAAAAATACATATTAGATGATTATACTTGATATACGATTTCACTTGAGTGTAGGATTCGTTTAAACCCATGAAGGCTGGAAAGTTATTTTCATTTCACTGAAGTTTGTGGGTATAAGAGAAAGTTTTATCGGTACTTCCACTAACTCTAAACACATCTAATTCAGATAGACTTTCGTATTGACAGTTGCTTTGATATGTATCATAACTTGTTTTGGATTGGCTATTAGTCCCCCACATAAACGACACTTGAATTAATCCTATTTTTCTTTTGATTGGTCTCAACGTTTTTGCATAGTTATCACCTTTTATCCTAAATCCAAATATAACGTTAATATATGTAAAAGTCTCTCTCTCTCTCTCTCTCTCTCTCTCTCTCTCTCTCTCTCTCTCTCTCTCTCGCGGAAAAGCAAGGATTGAGCCAGAAAAGACTATTGAACTAATGGAATTCTCTTATTGTTTCATAATGTATGGAAATAATTGCCTACCATTATGACATATATAACTTTACAAATCTAGCTTGTGGTGACACATTCGACATGGCTTGGTTCACTGGGTCTTATGAATGGTGGTTATAAACATCTCTCCATCAAACAAAAGACAACATAACGGGCTACACTGATTTCGTCACTGTATAGCACTTGTAATAAATAACAATATGTCAATATACTATTATATAAATATTAAACAATACATCTTAATCATACATGGAACTTTAATAAGTAACAATACGTGAATATTCTTGGATATAAGTACCAAACAAAACCACTAAATCAGATCGGGAATAATACTTAACAGAGAATATTCAAAAGACGTGTTCTTAAACTGAAGTAGGGGGATTCTAATCATATAATGTTACTCAAGTAACAGACTAATTTAATAAGTTATTTTATAATTAAAACGGAATATCTCACCTATAAAACCTAAAGATCTATTCCTTTGTCCAGCAATTTCTCTAGAGTTGACTGGATATAGACCTATACAGATAAAGGAAAGAAAATTAGTTGGCAATATGCAATCTTCGAACAGTCAAGGAAACGAGTACAAAATACAAAATTATTCAGAGAGAGAGAGAGAGAGAGAGAGAGAGAGAGAGAGAGAGAGAGAGAGAGAGAGAGAGAGAGAGAGAGAGAGAGTTACAAATCTCCTGATCGTACAGAAGAATATATACTAACAGAGCTTTTATAAATACAAATAAATAGCCAATCATACCGGTTAAAGAATTTTAATTCTTCATCTATGGAGATTCGAAACCGAGTATGCGGGAAAAAAACAGACATGGCGTTGCCTGTAAGCATTGACCCCTATAGCATTTCAATCCTTCACACATCACTAAAAAGATCATGTTTTACAGTTGATGATATAGGAATCATAAGGAAGTCGCGTTTTCAGTTGAATGTGTATCAGGTATAATGGTGGCGGATTACTCGCTGTTATTATACACGATTTGAAACTTACTAATGATGCAGTTGTATATCTAACGTATGATATGCGATTTGTATACTTTACTAATAATAAGCGGTTGTATAACCTACTAATGCTATGCGTTTCTGTAATTAACGTATGATATACGAGTGTATACTTTACTAATGATATTTGGTTCTAGAACTTACTAAGGATATGCAGTTGTATACTTTAGTAAAGCTATGCTGTTGTTAAACTTACAGAAGTATGCAGTTGAATGATATACAGTTTCTGATAATATTCGAATGCATTCAATAACTTACTAATGGTATCCAGGTGTACAACTAAATAATGGTATATGGTTTATAACTTATTATTGGTACGCAGTTGAATAGCTTACTAGCGGTATGAAGTTGTATAGCTTACTAGCGGTATGAAGTTGTATAGCTTACTAGCGGTATTAAGTTGTATAGCTTACTTTCGGTATACAGTTGTATAACTTACTAGCGGTATACAGTTGTATAGCTTACTAGCGGTATGAAGTTGTATAACTTACTTTCGGTATGAAGTTGTATAACTTACTAGCGGTATACAGTTGTATAGCTTACTAGCGGTATGAAGTTGTATAACTTACTTTCGGTATGAAGTTGTATAACTTACTAGCGGTATACAGTTGTATAGCTTACTAGCGGTATGAAGTTGTATAACTCACTAGCGGTATGAAGTTGTATAACTTACTAGCGGTATGAAGTTGTATAACTTACTAGCGGTATGAAGTTGTATAACTTACTAGCGGTATACAGTTGTATAAGTTAATTCTATTTATTTGATGATGTGTTTAGATGTAAATTTCTCAAGATAGCTGCCAACTACCACTTTCTTTGTTCCTTATTTCTCTACGAGTTGTTAATATCGTATACGCAAACATACCCTCGTCTCTCTCAAACACACATACGCACGCACACGTACACGCTATATCGAATAAATTCCAGGCCAAGCCCAGTCGCCTCGTGTACTATTTGTCGGTATTCCATATAATATAGACCATTTTTTTCAGAGAAAAGCATTCAGTCAATTATCACGTGACGAATTATATCATAAGGTTTCAAAATATTGCAAAGTTCCTAAATACTGAAAAATTGCTTGCATACATCTCGACCATTTATGAGACAAAGACGTGATTTAGGATTATAACTAGGTATGTCTGTCTTGTTTTAATGTTTGTTTGTCTTTTTTAAGGGGGTTGATGGGTGATGTACAAAATAAGAACCCATTTTCTATACATTTTAAGTTAAATGTATAATGAATTCTAATTCAGCATATAATTTGGTACAAGTTTTTATAGGAATTTTTGTTTAATATAGAAAATAATGTTTACTGGCGTAATAACATGTACTTTTAAGTGTTATAACCAGTAGGTTTTTTCAACGTAGACTTTACTTTCTTGACATATTAAATATAAATTACTTCAATTAATATCCAATGGGATTACAGGGATGAATACAACTCCTTGACGACGATAGTTTACTTCGCATTCTACAGGAAGTGATCATTAACGACCAATACGAGGACCATTTAAAACCATTTACGACCTCTAGTAAACTGGTATCGCGGGCTATCATTTGCAAAAACACATGTGATCGCAATAAATGTGTCGTGCTAAATAAATTGACTCACAAACATTCACTTTTCTTAATGTATTTCATAAAAGATAGCATTGACCTAATCAAATTTTATGAATAGTTAAATACATTTTATTTTATGGGCATTGTGTTACTGATTACTTTTTCCTATAATTTTATATATAGTGACACTTTCTTGGGAATAGGTTTTTAAAGAGATTTGCCAGAAAATGCACATCAACCTATGAATTTATCGTTTTTATCACTATTCAAATATATTCATTTTATCATATTGGATTGTTTGGACTCTTTGATACGTTTCAACATTATTTAAAAAAGTTAAATACTCAAGCAGATAACAAGCCACTATCATATGAATAATAATATTCACCGTAAAATGACTTGTACTTTCATGCGTCCTTTATTTGTCCAGTTTTATCATTCATGTTTTCTAAATATTTATATCAGACAAATGGGATACAATATGGTAGCTGAATACTCTGTTTTTATGGATTCTGTTCAAATTACTTTTTTTTTTTTTAAATCACGTTACACTGACGCCACAGCACGGTGCCCAGAAACTGACCTAAACGTCAAACATAAGCTAAAGTACGGACTGACCGACGGACAGTATTAACACTATTTGACCCGTAGGGCCAAGGGCAGGGTAGGACAAAAGGAAAGATATTCATGGGGCCCACAACTGTCAGGGACCCATCGCCATCACAATTTGCAATTCATAGTGGTCTACTGGAGAACTTTCCATAGGGCCCACAAATCCTCTATGTGGCCTAGATGACACATGCCCACAAATCCTCTATGTGGCCTAGATGACACATGCCCAAAAATCCTCTATGTGACTTAGATGACACTAGCACATGCAAGTTGTGCCATTAAATAAATAAAGACAACCATGATTAACATTTTTGTATACCTGCTACGGAATTTAGGGTTAATATAACTGTCGCAACCTTTTCAACATGGAATGCAAGTCTGCACATAAAAGGCAATAGTCATTGAATACAATTACTCTACTGGAAATTTTCAATCAGACACGCTATGTACATAATGATTTTGTACCATACCTAATAAATACATGTACTAAGTTAGAGCTGTGTCGTCGGCCTTAGCACGACAGTACTGCAATCTGACTACATTCGTCTTCGCAGCGAGAAACAGTTATGGTATATATATATATATATATATATATATATATATATATATATATATATATATATATATATATATATATATATATATATATATATATATATATATATATATATATATATATATATATATTAGGCACAACAATTGACGTCCATATGACGCCCGATAAGTTAATACAAATCTATGTTTTTATTGACAACTTTTATGTGATATTTTTTACAATTAAGAGCGCCCGATGTACCAGTGGGTCAGTCTGACCCTTTCTGAGAAGGTAGCCGATTGGATTCTACTGAAAGCGTGTCTTGTTTAAATGAATAGATCACTATATAGCAATCTACTGAAGCAGGCGAAACAAAAAGTGATAAAGGCCGGAAATGTGTCAACTTTAATCCATGAATTACTTCGACTGATATGTTTCTTGTCAACAATACAACCCACATCGATCAAGTGACAAACGGTTTACGTCGCAAGTGTGAAGGCAAGACGCAAAAAGTCATTTATTATATACATTGATATAATTTATAAAGTCTACGATTAAAATATATGGATGCAAATTGTCCGTGATTATTGGCCTCAGGTCTTTTTCTCGCGTGAAGAGTGGTGATGCATGTCGAAAAACGGATCATAGTATGAATGAATTATCGATATTAACAAGAAGTGTAGGAATAATGCTAACTTAAGTTTTTACAGATAACAAAATGTCTCACCAATGAACACATTAAATCCGGTTATTAGAAATGTAGGAAATATAAAGTCATGAACTGACGAATTAATATCCATGAAATCATTTACACCCAATAGGGCTTATTTTGCCCTTATCAGCAGGCAAAACGAAAGATGTGAAATGTAGCAATTGATTTATGAAGAACTTTCGCATGTTTTATTGTTTTTTCTTTTCTTTATTGTTTATTCGTTCAATAGTATAGTTTATTTTTTAAGCTACTTTTCCTGATTTTCGTGAATTAATTTCTTTCGGTCTTCTTTCCATAATGCGTGACAAGCAAAATATGCTACCTCTGGCTCAACAAGGAAGGAAGGAAGGAAGGAAGGAAGGAAGGAAGGAAGGAAGGAAGGAAGGAAGGAAGGAAGGAAGGAAGGAAGGAAGGAAGGAAAGAAGGAAAGAAGGAAGGAAGGAAGGAATATTACAAGATTACAAAATAATTATTTCCTAATGTATTGTCTATATTTTATATTATATCCGCGGACATTAAGAAGAAGCTGATAGAGGTCGTAAAGTGTCTAAATTACTTAATGGATCTTGACCAATTAGCATGCGCCAATTAAGGTCTCTCTCAACCGTTCCTTAATGTCTACGGACAAATAAAATATAAATTATAACTTTGACTGATATATCAACTCTCTCTCTCTCTCTCTCTCTCTCTCTCTCTCTCTCTCTCTCTCTCTCTCTCTCTCTCTCTCTCTCTCTCTCTCTCTCTCTCTACTAAGACAACTTATAAGTACACACTGAAATTTAGAGTCATTTTGGCCGTAAACGGTTTATTGCAGACGACGAATAAATATTAAGAAATTCAACCTTGATGGGCAACACCGGGAAAAAATCCATTGAATAAGACAATTCGTCAATTCCCTGTTATCTGTTATTTTGTCTGTCTCTTTCCAACACAAGTCTGGTTGAGTTGAATTTAACAATTCTTTTATGGAGTGCTGAATGCATATTGATGCATGTGGCATTTCAGAACATTGGTTATTTGAGGAACAACTTAGGATCTTAGTTTTTGTCAGTGTTAACTAGATGTTCACTGCCATTGATGACCCGTAAATTGTTTAGCCACACGCAGATTCCGTGGCATGGATGGTGTGGCTATCTTAGGTCATTGTAAATGTAGTAACGATATTAATCCTTTTGAGAGACAGACGATGATCGCATTGATGGCATGAGGTTAATATTAACGTATAACACGTGGGTATTCTTTAGTCAAGTGCACGCACAATGTCATGGATACACTACTGTTGTCTGCTTTGATTGCATAGAAAAACTGCACGCTCTTTTCTCCGTCTGTAATTTAGAGCATGACATTGTTATCCTTATGAGTGATTTTAAGTCCAGTTCATGTTATACACAAATGACACAGAAAATAAAATGATGCATTTTCCTTTTGGTTCGGAACAATTATCTTGCAGTTGTGCTCACTTTTGAGAAGGTCCTTGATCTTTTTTCTGGTGCAAGTGAGTCTCTAATTAATCGCATCATTTTTTAAACTTCAAAGATAGATAAGTTCAAAGGCGTAATAATAATTGACAATAATTGATGTGGATGCCTTACATTTAACAAATTACTGACCTTTATTTGGAACCTTGGAATTTTAATTTTACAAGATATCTGGTTAAAATTTATATCGTTTGAACTAAAACTGCAAGCCGACCAAAGCAAAATATATGAATATAAGCAAGAATTAGAACGATTGGTATAGGGCTATGAGACGCATCTTCCTCCAACAAGAAGCAAACATTGATTTATTTCAAGACAAAATATTATTTGCGCTATAGCTGCTGTAAGCAGAAACACCCTCCCCGTTTCAAAATTCAAACCCTTCTCAAAGCCCACTGGGATTGCATGATTACAATCAAGGTAATCGTGGATTCAGAAAGGTGAAACTAACGATCGAAAAATATATTTTTCACCAGCTGATGGAAAAGATGTTTTGTCCGTCATAAAAATGCGAAAACCTTTCGAAAAGTAGACTGAAAATATGCATTAGGTTATTGTAAGCAAGCAAATGAGGATATTGATAAGTTCGATAACGGCGATGAAATTTTGGTAGAGCTATCAATTCACGAAAGAAATTGCATTTTAGAGATAGTGTTTTTCGTAATCCTGCAGAAATTGTCGATCAGTCTGCATTATACTCTGAAACTTTACATTCACCTCCGATGATAGGCAAGACGTATAGGCATTTCTACGAAGAAGTTAGCGAAATCATCGGAGCGGGGAAAGAGTCCTTTTGTAGTAAAGAATTTCATTACATCACATATGACGTACTTTCATCTGTACAATTTGATTTTGAAAATGGAATGGCAGGCGGAGTGAATAATATAAATTATGAGCACTTTTAATACGGCCTAAGTACACATAGGGCATACTTGGTTGATTTTTTTCTTCATATTTTCTGCATGTTCTTGTTCAACTAAAAGTAGGTCATATTGTAACGCTTCTTTAGTGAGTGAATATATCAAAACGTGATCCCAATATTAATCGGGTAACAACGCTTGTAAAAGTTATCTGCAAGGTTCTAAAAATATTGTATTGATCTTAAGTTTTCCAAGTTTTCAATTCTCACAAGAGGAGACGGAGGTGTAGTGGGGAGCTTTCAGAGGTGGACTGGATTGCAATATGGTCTCCCGTATAGTCCATAAACTTGTTTGTTGCGTTAATGGAAATCATGGAAATCAAAGCATGTTGGAAGTAGCTTTTCAAAGTTTTTGCAAATGAATGGTTTATTTTATAAACTGTATCCTATTAACTCCACAACATGAAAAGTGATTGTCAGCTAATGCTCGAATATGTGTAGCAGAATTATTATGTCTAATTGTTTGTTTTATAAGGATTTTTTTAACGTACCTTTAACAGTTTTTCAGTCATATAGCTACGATTTCTGCAGTGAGGCAGTTTAAAGTGGTCTAGCACTGGGGCATCATGCCGCAGACATGTAGCATGATGTCCCACCCAGTCACATTATCCTGACACCAGGCCGACCAGTCCTTACACTAACCCTTTAATGCTGAGCGCCAAGTGAGGCAGCTGTGTGTATCATTTTTGTAAGTCTTTTGTATGACTCGGCCGGGGATCGAACTCACAACCTCCCGCTTCCACGGCAGATGCTCTAACCACTAGGCCACCTCAGCGGTCTATTCTGTCTAAAACAATTCCTCGAAGATATCCTATTTTTATCAGTAATATGCCAAGTAGATAATTATCCCTGTGATTTTATATTGTGTTTAAAATTAAATCCTTGCTGTTTTGTAAGCATGTCTGTACGTGTTGGTTGTAACCCTTGCTCGTGTCCTTATGTAGCAGACAATATCCTTCTTTTAAATCTTTAAAGTCAGGCTTGGATCAGTTACTGATTAAGTATGTTGTTGTTGTTGTTGTTGTATGATTTAACGCCATTTTTCACAATAGGCTCCCGGAAAAAAACACCGACCGACGAGAAGCTACTGGCAAGCTTTCTCACATAACTACATTAGCCGAATCTTAGACTCGAACCCGCGCAGACACAGGTGAGACGGCAGTGATCCGTAACGGAAAGCGCTTTCGACCACTCGGCCACTCGGGTCCCCTCTGAATAAATATAACGAATACTCCATAAAGTGGAGAATTGAATATAATTCCAAAACAACTGACATTATAGGATCCAAACAAAGTTCATCTGACTACGGAAGAGAGCAAAAGCGCCTCATGGATTTGAGAGTGTTCAAGAAGCTGAGTCATTTTCACATTTAGGTGTTCATGTCTCAAAGTACAACACAAAAAGATCCCTGTCATAAAGAGGCTAAAGATAATTACGGTATTAATTTATTTTACTATTGGAGTAAACAAGCATCTTACTTAATCAGCTCACAGCTAACATTTTGAATGAAAATATTGCAATACCCCCCGAGCGTAGTAAAGATATTGGCCTAACCCAAGCATTCAGCATATACTAGTTAATCGTGCATTATTCAAGGTCGATAACCGGTTATATAAATTTGCTTTGAAATGTAGACTTTAAGAAGATATACCACTTAGTCATTTCATAAGTTATTTCGTAGTGGCAAATTAATTCCATCTGTAATATGGGAAGCAGACAAAAATTCCAGGATCAACTTGAGTAATTTCGAATAGTTGCCGATATTATAACTAAAATTATTTATCTATGGAAGAAGTTTATTGTACTTTATTTTAAAGAGCCTGCAGTTCCGGCGTTCTTTTTCTATCGATAAATAGTTATCTTACACAACACTGAAATGTTCAGTTTCATGTTATTGACAGGTTTTGGGGGCATATTTACATGCACTTAGATTCAATCTTCAATACTGATGTTTTTGGATACTCTTAGAAATGATATGTGCTTCAATAATCATTTTAAGAAATAAATAACTGATGTTTTTCCATCTCATTTGCCTCTTAACTGCTGCTTCTACAAGGAGAAAATATAAAACAAACTTTTAACTGTATTGATGCTGATAATGAACGTAAGCTTATTAAAAAATTCGTCAATAACCCTATAATTAGTATTCTGTGTGATTCATCATTGTTAGTGTTATATCAACGCAGTGAATGACCATCCCTAGACTTTTATAGGAAATATGCAATGACTGCCTTTGATACCTAACTTTGAAATAAGTATATTGTGGTTACCTCTAATGCCAACGAGATATACTATTACTTCCGTTCATTTTCCTTATTTCCATTGGCGAATATTCGCCATAGAGGCATTTATTTATTCATGATATGTTCTAAATATGTGTTTTTTCTCTCACCTTTTATTACTTTTACTTGCCATTGTCTTGTATTACTTATAATATTGAGTGTACTCTTACGCAATATAGATAGTAAATAACTATAGCAATCTCCCCTCCCCCCAAAGAGTAATGAATCATTTACACGTCCTATAGAACAGAACAACATAAGCCACGAACAAATCGACAAAAGGCGAATCGCCTCAACTTCTTGGACAAAGATGGCCCCAAGCAATATTCGGGTCAATTTTACAGACAACTTGGTCATTAAGTTTGACCCTGTTAAAGGTGAACTTAGGCCTTGCTGATCCTTGCACAGAATGATCTTCGTTCTTTGAAACATATCGGATCCCGTCATCTTGTATTGTACAACAAATTAAATCAATTATAGCCATCTACTATTTTCATGAAAGACACAAAAACTAAATTATCAATTCTGCAAAGTTGTTTAAGAAATTTAGCAATTAAATTTCAGATGACATCACTACCGTGAGCAAACTCCATGAAGTGTAATATCCAAAATAATATGAATTAAAACTGAGATCTCCCATATAATGGAGATCTGACGGAGAGCGATTTTTTTGTGATTTTTGTGTCCTTCCGATTCACGAATCAAGTTATATAGATTCCACATTTATGAAAGTAAAAAACTTCAATCTAAACAGATAGTTTTTAAAGATGACTCTCCTCAACACCGCTCCAGTGGCCTAAGTGGTTAGAGCGTCAGCCTCGAATGTGGAAGGTCGTGAGTTGGAACCCCGGCCGAGTCATAGACCAAAGACTTATGAAAAAAATGTTACGTGTTATGACTGGTCGGACTTGTGTCAGGATAATGTCCCTGGGTGGAACACGATGTAGTCCCATTCCCAATCTTCCAGTACTCGATATCGCCATAAATTGCCATACTGCAGCCATTGAAGCGATATGACTGAATATTTTTTTTAAAGCTACGTTAAAATTCCAAATCACACACATGAAAGACAAAACTCTTTCTGACAGTTTACTTACAATAAGTAGAGTTGGAATTTCAAGGATCGGCAACACGCGAATATTTATCGGTGCTCGTGAGATGTAATTATAAATTAGTTCCGATGTTAATCAGACTGTTTCTGAGAATCAGTCAACATGCCAACAACAAACCGTTTACAAATCAGGGGTAAAATGGGATATGGTATTTTGTTATCACGTCCGTATTATCAAGATCAGATCTCAAAAGTCGTCCAACGTGAAGACACCGATACACTTTCACGCTTGGATGACCTTTGGAATTCCCAGTTCATTTGTTATATTGACCTAGTAGATAGTGCGTTACACATTTATCGTAGGGAGAGTTATTGTTTGTAACTACATGATCCAAGTTTTAAAAAAATCGAAAGTTGTGAACCACATATCAACAGAACATGACTTTATATTAGTTCCCATCAGATCTCCACGTACGAGATCTTACTCTACTCAGACTGTCTATCGATGTGGCTCCTGTCTTCAGATTCCTGTTATTTTGTGATATTTATTTACTTTATTATTTTAAGTGGTTCAGATAAGCTGAACAGAATATTTCGTTAAGTATATGGATTTACTGGAAGAACGTGAAATTTATAAATGGAACTTTTCCCAATTTTAAACAGTTTGGATATGGGATTTATGAAAATGCAAATGTTAACAGTGCACTCTAATAAAAAGGCGACTTCAATAGAGGTATGTCTATATCATCGGATATGATCGCAAACTGCAAATGTTTCCAGAAAGCATTAGTTATTTTATCACTGCATCCTGTTACGCGTGCAGTTGTTGCTTGGCGAATGTTTTTGCCTTATTCACTTTTCTCGAGAGTCTTTACCATTTATTTCAATACTGTGAAATACAGTTTTTTTTTATGTCATTCAGTTACCGTGATAACTATTGACACAATAAGAGTTAGGCATCATCGTTACAATACATCTCGGATGCCTAGAGTTTGAAAATGGTTTACTATGGTTTATATCATGACTAATATCTAATTACTGTCCCATAATAGTATGCAACGTATTCTAAGAAATAATCGAAGCTGTCCTAAGTAACACTGCATGGATTCAAATCGATTCAGTGAAGTTGCATTGAGATTTCCCTAACGGCACGTAAGGTATATCTCGTAACTAGTGCATGGGACCGAGTTGACTCTCAACTAGACCGAGTTGACTCTCAACTAGACCGAGTTGACAGTATCTGTTACTATGTTCCCATCGCATTCCTTCGCTTCTGACATACCAAATGAGCAGATACCGAGAAGGCTTAAACACACTATCCTGCAATGTTGTAATCAATTCATTTACATGCCATCATAATGTATATTCCTACAATTGTCTCAAATGCATAAAGTAACATGTGTAGAAATTCCAAAAGTTGATACATGCTTTCAACCCATCATAAAGTAACATGTGTAGAAATTCCAAAAGTTGATACATGCTTTCAACCCATCATAAAGTAACATGTGTAGAAATTCCAAAAGTTGATACATGCTTTCAACCCATCATAAAGTAACATGTGTAGAAATTCCAAAAGTTGATACATGCTTTCAACCCATCATAAAGTAACATGTGTAGAAGTTCCAAAAGTTGATACATGCTTTCAACCCATCATAAAGTAACATGTGTAGAAATTCCAAAAGTTGATACATGCTTTCAACCCATCATAAAGTAACATGTGTAGAAGTTCCAACAGTTGATTCATGCTTTCAACCCATCATAAAGTAACATGTGTAGAAATTCCAAAAGTTGATACATGCTTTCAACCCATCATAAAGTAACATGTGTAGAAATTCCAAAAGTTGATACATGCTTTCAACCCATCATAAAGTAACATGTGTAGAAATTCCAAAAGTTGATACATGCTTTCAACCCATCATAAAGTAACATGTGTAGAAATTCCAAAAGTTGATACATGCTTTCAACCCATCATAAAGTAACATGTGTAGAAATTCCAAAAGTTGATACATGGTTTCAACCTATCAAAAGCTTGCGGTCTGGATGATATATGTCCAAAATTACTTCAAACATTACCTTCCGAGTTAGGCTTTTGCTTACACCTCTTTCTCTAATTATATGCCGACTGTTAAAAACATGCTACTAAATACCACCCAGTCGTATTTACTACTATTACTGCTACTACTACTACTACTACTACTACTACTACTACTACTACTACTACTACTACTAATAATAATAATAATAATGAGGGCTTTGTATAGCGCCTAACCTTTAGAAGCTCTAAGGATATTACAACATCTAAAAAGATACGACTACAGAAAAAAAAAACATGAAATTGGAAAACATAAAAAATGCTGAAAATATTTAAGATACGAAACATTATTTGGTCTTTAAGTTTGTTCTTGCAGTCGAAAAAGGTAAGTTTTAAGTGCACTCTTGCAAGGGATCACTGTGTTTTTGTATCTTATTTCAGTGGGTAATTCGTTCCATATTGCTGGGCCCTGGCATAAAAAAAAACGTCCATATAACTTCGTTTTTCATAGTGGGAACAATGAGTATACGATTGTCAGAAGAGGAGCGTAAGTATCTTGCTGGTGTGTACACATGGGTGAGGCCAGATTGGTATGTTGGACTGGAGTCCGCCAGTGAAACGTAGAACGGGGAACATACTTTGTGTTTGATTCTGGATCGAATGGATAGCTAATATAGGGTACAGAACAGTTGGGAGGTGTGCTCTGATCTTGGTTCTCTGAAGATGATCCGAACAGCTGTGTTTTGACCTTTGTGAAGTTTCTGGAGTAGATATTGAGACGCACCAGACATAATTTAGTTACAATAGTCCAGTCTTGAAAGTACTAATGAACACACAAGTGTTTTAGTGGCATCAACTGGGAGATATCTGCGAATGGAGCTGATGCGTCTCAGCTCAAGATATGCAGCCTTGCATATGTTCATGACATGTTGGTGCAGTGTGAGTTCTGTCTAGAGTAACAATTAGGTTTCGACCTGACTGTGTGAATTTAATGTTGGTGGTGCTTATATTTATTGTTGTACTTAAAGGATGTGAATGAGAAAGTCTTGTGTTGTGATCGGAATAGCCCCAGTTTTATCATCACTCATCTGTATCTTATTTATCGGTTTTCTTTGCAACACGCTTTAACATATGTTTTGTTGTA